>SSNP01000040.1:1582923-1714804 GCA_006937955.1 Pachypanchax playfairii | reverse complement strand
AAAGCTAATCAGCCTGGAACAAACCAACAGAGGAATTAAAGACAGGACAGAAGCAGTAATACCTCGGAGTTCAGCTAGGATCTCGATTTTCTGGTCTAGGATCTGCTCCAGCTGTGTAGCATAAGACTCGACATCATAGTCCACCTCTTCTGTCATTTCCAGCAGCACCTTTTCATCCTCCAGCCACCGGATGGATTCCTGCTCACATGAAATGCACACAGTTCAAGTTGGTTTATTATCCTGAGGTTAAAAAAAAAAACCAAACACCTGCAGCTTTCAAAAGGACACATCAAATAGTCTAATTGTGCAGTACTGTGCAAAAGTTTTAGGCAGGTATGGCAAAATGCTGAAGGATTAAAGCATTTGCCTTTAAGAAGAATTTCACAAGTATAATTGTTTATTTTCATTCACTTAAAAAATGTGAATTACATCAATGTGCTGTGAACATCAGTTTCCTTCTAAACAGTGTTGGTTGTACAAAGTCCAGGATTTTCTGGGCTCCAGCTGTTCTGATCAGACAAAACTGAAATGTTGCAGTTATAGTATATTGGGTAGAACAGGAAAAGACAGAAGGACACAGATTTGTAGGTGTGACTACGTTCCTTCACAAACTGGCTGCACATGAAGAATTTATGCTATTTTAAAGTTACAGCTGCTCACAACAAATACTGATTTTGTTTTTTTGGCTAAAACTTTTGCACAGTGCTGTACATCAACTTCAAAGATAATCAGGCCACCTGGAGAGTTTTGGTGTTTGAGAAGGTTTTTGTCTAAAATATGAACCTGGAAAACAGCGCGATGGTCCTCCAGGACCTGCTCCTCCATCTCCACTAGCTGAGAAACCACTTCATGGAAAGTGAAGAGTTGTGGAGACACCTCCTCTTCCTGGTCAACATTTATAAAAGAATAAAAACATCAACAAAGCTCAAACAATATGATTACATTTTTTTTACCAGACAACTGCTGATCTAATTAAAGGAATAAAAACATTCAGGTCTTTGAAACTTCACTGATTTTTCAGGGGTTTTGATCATCTGACATATTTCTTTGTTTTCTTACTCTAAATCTCACTAATCTGTTAGTGAAACAACCATTTATTACTATAGAGTTGAATTACAAGTTGTCACAGACAAACTTCTGATATGATCCAAAACTTAAAGAACAGCCAAAGGTGATGTTTTAATTATATGAGGCCATAAACATGTAAAGGATTTTACATCAGCCTCACACAGGATCTCTCATCTTCCTGAACTTACGTTTTGCTCACAGAGCAGTTTGAGGTCGTCTCTCTGCGGTGAGATACTCAGCCACTCCTCATCTAAAATATCCAGCTGGTTGACAGTGTGGATGTTGGGTCGTCCTCCCTCCATCACCTGGTTAGGGTCCACTGTGAGTTCCTTCACTCTGCAGATGGAAAAGAAACGGGATTGGTCAGGAACATGGCTGCGTGAGGTCGACAGCGTGTGCACGTCATGGCAGCAGTAAAGTCATGCAAAGAGAGTGATGACGAAGCATCGGTGCATCGAGCACAAAGAGCGAAACCCTGTACTGATACAGCTGCTGTGTTACATGGTAAGACTTGAATGAAGGAACAAATTTTATTTGGTTTTTGGATCATCATCACCTGCTGACATCATGGCTCTATCAGGAAAAAGGACATTGTCTTCAGTCTGGGATCATTTTGATATTATAATGCCAGATTAGAATTTTTCCTTTTCCTGTTAAGAAGTTAATGAAGTTTCAGTATCTTTCTGAAGAACTTATTTAAAGGGGTTTTTCCCATGACAACGAGCTTTCTGTGTCACAGCGGGAGCGCCGCTCTGGGCGCCGGACACCCGCAGGAGCCAGCGAAGGCCGCATGCCTCCATCGGCAAGCTGGAGGGGCCCACCTGAACCCAAAGTGCCCCAGACGACCCAGACGCACCGGGGTTGGGGGGGTTGCCTCACACCACAGAACATGAAATGAAAAGGATTTTCTTGATCCAGGATGCCTGCATTGACTTTTAAAATCCAGTAGGTGCTGTACACGAACAAGATGTCGACACAGTTCGGTTCATGAGGCATCATCTGCTCCACCAAGGAGGTAATGTTTTCATCAGGGTTTGTTTGTCTGTTAGCAGGATAACTCAAAAACTTATGGATGGATTTTGATGACATTTTCAGGAAAGACCCAAGGAACAATCGATTAGATTTTGGGGTGATCCAGATTACTGTCTGGATCCAGGATTTTTTTAAGGATACAGACACAGTACTTTCTACAATATGCCCACTTGGCAGAGGTGTGCGCTCTCTGAGTGCTTTTCTAGTTAATTATTGGGTTATAAAGCTAACTAGAATTTCTGTTTAATGGGGCGTCACAGGGCTGATGATGGATTACTGTCATGTCCCCAACCTCCAAGTGTAGCACTGATTAATCAGGACTTGGACTGTAAAAGCATCACCGGCTGAGAGTTTGCTAAATCAAAAGCTAACCCAGAGCGTATTTACCAACAGCTAAACTTAAGTTTTAAACCACCAAGCAAAGATTTACACTTTCAATTTTGACAGTCTCGTGTAGATGTTAAAAACACTCAAAAGGCAGATGGATGAGTTGTTCTGCAGATGTCAGTGAAAAGTTTAATCTAACAGTTTGTCACAAGATGAAAGTGGAACTACAGCACGGATGAAGAAAAAAGTTACATCATGGAAAGACAAATGAAATGAGAGGAAAACGTGACCATGAGCTGGAGGACATGCAGGATCTGTGTGTTAGTTTGTGCATGCTGTGTTAGAATCTGAGCAGTGCTTGACCTGCTGGGAGAGGTCGCAGCAAATTCATCATACTCAAAGGTGTTGGTGGGCGAGTGCTCAGGGCGGCTTCCCTGACCGCCCTGGGAGAAGGGGATGTCGGACGGACTAATCCCAAACTCCTTCACTCTGTATGGCAGCACCAGCCACACCAGCAAGGAAGACAGGAGGGAAAGAAAGCAGGAAAGAAGAGGAGTGAGAGAGTTTACAGAGGGTCATCGAGAACTAAAGAGAACAGGCTGAGAAAACAACAACACCAATACAGGTAAACTAAAGTCACCGGAGATTATAGAAGAATTTTAGAAGCTATTTTTATCTTTTCAGGCTCTAGAAAAAAAACACTCTTGGTTAATATGTTCTCACCTGTTGGCATAGCGCAGTGTGTTGAGTGTGTTCTCACAGGAGGTCATGCCTGGGGAGATTGTTGCAATCTGAAAAAAAGATCACTGAGATCAATATATGTGATGAAGAAATGACATAAGAACAAGGATTTTACGTGCACATGAAAAACTGACCATGCATGTGCGTGAATTTTCCCCAATGAAGGAGTCTCTCAGGACCTGGGTCAGCTTACTGGCCCTGAACGGGGTGTGGGGCTTGTTGCGACCAAGAGCTCGGATACATTCCTGAGACAGTGAGGAAAAACAATCCAATACTTGAACAAATCTAATACCGGAGTTGGAACCATGGACAGAGGCGCCATCCTGCCGCTTCACATTGGTTTCACAAACCTTGAGAGCCAGAAGGCTTTTGTTTATCTCGGCTCCCTCCAGACGAGTCTGCCGGTCCGCACTAGATGTGTCGGCTCCCCTCTCATTCCCTGCGAGGTCGATGAGGGAGAATTTTCCATGCATCTTCCCCTTCCTCCGGACAATAATCTGGAATACTGCGTGGCTGCGTGAGGAGTGGGCGTTGGCGGACGTCTGCCCTGATGTTCTAAGAAAAAATATTTACACAACAAGCAGACACACGTATGATTTCAGTATTGAGTATGAAGATGTTGATGTTTAAACTGTTTACAAATTATTTATATTTATAATCCACAAGTACATCAAACTTGAACAACCCGATTAAACAACAGTTTTCCACCTGCAGCTGTTTCCCACTTCGATGAGCTTCAGGACGTCTTCTGTGCACTTGACTTCTTTCTCCTGAAGTCCAACGACCTGCACCTGCTGCTTCCCGTCCTCCAGAACTCGCAGCTTAGCTTTACGATTCAGCAGGTCAAACACCTGTTAACACATCCAGTATTCATCATGAAGCGCTGGATTTGAGCAGGAAAACAACGATTTCACAGTACTCGCCTTTCCGCTGTAGATTTCAAAAAAGGTGGCGTACACGTGCAGCTCTAACTTCTTGTAGTTGGGTTTCTTCAGCATGAGGAAAACATCTCGAGCTGCACAAAAAGAAATGACACGTCTACAAATTCCACCATGTTGAAACAAACTTTGCTTCATCAGTGAACACATTCAAACCAGTGTTGAAGCGGTCGCTCATTTGCTCACCAGCTAATGCATAAATTCCTTTAGAGCAGTCTTGGTTCTTCCCAGAGAAATCTCCACCCATCGTCTAGAACAGCACACATTACAGCGTATGTGAAGATGGAGCAAACCGGAAGCTGCTTGACTTCCTTCTAAGCATTTGTTTTGTCTTCTCAGTCACTGACTGCGTGAACTCACATGTGTTTTGCCGCTGCCTGTCTGTCCGTAGGCGAAACAGGTGGCCATGCCTCGCTCAAAAATGGTCTCAACTAGAGGTCTGGCTGTGAACCTGCAGGATGAGACGTGACAGTCAACTCAAACTTCATCTGGGACACATTTATTCTTTATTTTATAAAAGGTTAATCACTATATTATCTTTTTCATACAACATTTCAACAAAAGCTTTTCAGTTTAGTTTTTGTTGACGTGTCGTTACCTGTAGACCATTTCATTGGTTGTGCTTTCATCAAAGGCGTAGTCAAAGCGGAAGGTCTGGTTCTCCAGGTAGCGGGTGAGGTCCACTTTTTGTTTAGGTTCATGAACCATCACCACGTCTTTACTGGGGATGGTGATCACATCCAGATCCTTAGCCGCCAGCTCTGGAACACAGCCGTAAAGATGTTGAGACATGAAGCTACACTTGCAGAAGATTGGAGTCAAACATACAGGAATCAAATCAATCACCTTTTTTGTTGAGTGGACGTTTCCTCACACAAACACATATTCTGTGCTCTTCGATCTAAACAGAACACAACAGGACATTACTCATCATATTAATGAAAGCCAGAGACAATTAGGAAGAGGTTTAGACCTCCATTCACCATGTCTGCTGTGGTCAAGGGCCGGTAGTCTAGACTGGCCCGGAAATCTCGGATCATGTACATGATCTCGTAATTTGGGATGGTCGTATCCACCTCCTGAAGAACAACAGGAAATAAAATGACAAATTGCAACAGAAACGTAATCAGCAATCCAGGGTTGATAAATGTCTTTAGTTAAAGGAAAAGGGGCATTTAGCTGGACCTGAGCTCTCTTCTCTCTGAGCTCCTGCTGCTGAAGTCGACGTCTTTCTCTTTTCTCTTGCAGTTTCTCCACCTCTTTCACACAGTTTGACTTCCTTCTTGCTGTCATTAAAAACAGAATTCTACATTATTTAAAACACATAGCAAGTGCCCGTTTTTAAATACCATAACCAGTGTTTCTGCTTCCTGATTGGTCTTCCTCCAAACTGAAGTAAAACCTCAGGATATTGGTAACAAAGCTGAACAGTGATCCTCCAGAGGCTGGCACACTGTGTACCCAGTGAACACTGGCAGCTTTCTTTTTGTAACCAACAACAAGCCTTGACGGTGAGTCTGAAGCTTGTTCATCACATGTATCATCTCGTTTTAGCAGACACATTAGAACTGACAGCAACTAAAACATGTCACTTACAATGTGAGTGTTTTTATTGTGTTTAGAAACAGATTTAAATGGGATTGTCTTAAAAAAAAAAAAGGAATCAAACACCGGTGTTATATCAAAGCTCCCACACACCCACAGATTAGTATTGTTTCAAATCAATGACAAATTATTAGTAACTGCAACTGAGCACAAATTAACAAAATGTGAGTACACACCACTTCTGATGTCTCACAGAAACAAAAAACAGAGTTGTCTGATGATGTGATTGAATTGCTGCTGCAGCCTCAGAGTCTCACTGCCAAGTCTGACTCACACCCTGCTGGCTCTAGTCCCTGAGAATCCAGACTAGGGGAACAGAATGATTACTAATCTGCTCTAATCTGGTTGAAGGAGCTGAGCTGGGTCAGCACCAGGACAAAAAAGTAAAAGAGGAATGCAGTACCATCACAGATACTTTGGTTATTTAGAATCACATGGACTAAGTGGGGCAACTGATGGGTGAGGAAGTCCATCAAATGGCAGTGAGCACTCTGAGCGCAGTTACTCTTGTAGTTTGAAAAACACAGATGCTTTTCTGTCTGTGTAGTTGTGATTCAGCAAAAATGTATCCCGGGAAAAGGTAGCAGAACCAAACAGCAGCACAAATGTTCTTTTTCTCCCTCCTTAATACCCAGAAAGCCGTCTCTCTAGGCCTGGATGGATTGCATTTGTGCTGCTTTATATCAGCACCACAGATCTGATGAGCCGAGGGTGAATATGTGAGTGTTTAATCTTCTCGTTAGACTAAGACTCTCACATTCTATTGGGACATCTATTAGAATCACCGTAAAGCACTGAGGGCAGGTAACATGAAGGTGATACATACAAAGCTGTCCAGACTCCTTTCTGGATATCAGATGATGTGAGGATTCTGTGATAAGTGTGATCAACAAAACAACAGATTTAGAGATCATTAACATGCTTCTTCCTAAGAATAAAAAAAAAAGATCTTAATCCATTAAAGGGTTTATCTGAAAACATTTAAAACAACTTTTATATAATTATTGCATTTCTTTTGCAAACTGTGTTTAGTCTTTACATTTTTTTCCTAAACGATTCAAACCAAAAGCCTGAAAACACAATTTTCTTGCCAAAATCCAAAGATTTAAAGTGAAGTTGTTTTTGGGTGATTTTACCATTCTGTAGTTGCTGCTGTGTCTGGATCTGATTGACTTGTGCAGGTTGTGGTACCGGAGGGGGTGGAGCAGGCTCTGGCTGCTGAGGTGGTGGAGGTCTGGCCCGGGTCGGAATAGCTAAAAGACATAAAACCCCAATGGTTAAAGACCTGGAGGTCCACATATCACACTGACCAACAATAATACATTACAAAATTACATTATAGAATTAAAGATTTAAAATACTCAGCTCTTTAACAACCATGAAAATAAAATTATTTGTATCTAAAATGAGCTTGTTTTTTAACCCCTCCCTCCTCTTAGAGGTCTTCTCAAATATTTTAGGTAAACAAATTGAAATTTTTTAACTAAACTGACTGTAAATGTTTAAATCATGATCTTATAGACAACCAAAATTTTCAGATAACACTGGTCAGGGTTATGTTTAATTTATCTAGAATTATAGTTTAATAATAAAAGCTTGAAACAGAACAAACCTCTATTGTCTTTGGATGGAGTTTCATTTTTACTAGGCGCTATCGTCCGTCGGTTCTGTGAAGAGGGAAACATTTAAATGAAAAAAAAAAATATTCATCAGTAGCATTAGACGAGTTAAATTGATTTCAGCCCAGATGTTGTTACTGTATATCACATCTGCCCCTGAGACGGGGTAAAGTCTACATAAGAGATGCAGAAATGTTGAAGAGTTATTTTACATGGTGTGATCCAATATGAATGTTTTAAATAATAATTATCTGCTTCTGTTCAGCCTCTCAGAAATGACAAACAAAAGAAGACGTTAAACTGTTTTAATTCACATCAACATATGAAGCAATTTGATGCTGAAGCTGAAAACGGTGTAACAGTCAGACCATCACCAGTCTGAGGCCTAACCCACAAATCCAAACAACACCCACTCTCTGATGTTTTTACAGGCTTAGACTTGGTCACATGATACTACTCACTTTTGCAATTTTATTGACCTTTACGGATGCAGGTGTGGGAGGGGGCGGAGTCTCTGGGCTAGGGGCAATCTCCTCATCTGGAGCCACATCTGGATTTAGTGTAAATATACTCTCCAAGTCAATCTACACAAAAAAAGAGCGTTAATTCAACTTAAGTCATGTCAATCAATTCATGTGTATTTAGTTTAGGACATGATCTGATTGAATCAGAAACATTTCAGAAGTAGAATTCAGGCAGCAGAACAACGCAGCAAATACACCCTCTAGGACACAATCTGCTAGAATTAAATATGTTAAACATATTTTACATGACACAGATTTACTTTATGGGACATATTCAGAGTTATGGATATTCCTTTAGTTGACATGGAAATCAATACAAACACACAAGAATATTCATCATCATAATTTATCGATATATTTTTTTGTTATTGTTTTTTAATGCTGAGCCAGAACATCAGAATACGAGCATGTGAAGATGAATAACAGGTTGTGTAAGCCTCTGTACATGCCTGCAATGAAGGTAACACGGTGGAACCATAAAACATACATGGGTGTTGCATAATTACAGCAGCACTAGAACGTCTCAAGATGTTTTGTATAATTCATTGGTGTTCAAAATCAAAACACTTGCTGCGACTGGAGAGAGCGACCTGAGAGGCAATAAATTTTGGTTTACCTCTTTCCCTTTTGTGTCACCATTTTCTATCCACTCCACCGTGACGCTCTCGTTGTCCTCGTTTAGAGAGGTCACCATCGCCTGATGAATACGTCCTGTGAAAGAATCGGACAACAGAAACTCAGATATCAGACCTGCAGAAGAATATTCAAGAATTGTTTCCAATTTAAAATGAAAGAAATTTCATACAACTGTCCTGCATGTGCTACTATTAAAAAAAGAAATGTCAGGAAAAAAAAAGAGTAAGTCAGAAATATTTTACTTTTCTCCAACAAGCCCAAACACATACATGTAACAGATACAGCCTCTGACAGAAGCTGGGAAAAGTGAGAAGAGACACCGTAAAGTTGAGAAGGATAAAAACACTTCCAATTTTTCTGAGAAATAAGTTGTTAGATGATGTGGAGAAAAAACGTCTGCGATACCTTTCAAATCACATCCCTAAATTTTAAACTTAGGAGACTATTTTACTTTGTTTGATTCATATTGAATTGAACTTATAGATTTAGGTCCCGTTAAATCCATGTCATGCGAGACCAGAAATACCGACTGGGTCTAATCTCAGTAAGTTCAGGCCATGACGACTGTTTAATAACTATTACTGTCACTGATAACAGAGACAGCAACAGCTGCTGCTGCAACCCACTGGCTCTTCTCCGCCTCCCTGTCTGCAGCCTGATGGCAGCTGGGGGGAAAAAAAAGCCTCTTCAGCCCTTCCGATTTGCCTTTGTGGATTTTACTGCATCCTGCATATTCCCATCACAAGGAAACATCATGTTCCCGTATCCATTATTCAGAATTACCACGGGAGCAAGTGAAGATGCTTCAGTCTTCTGAACTGATGCACCTTGTACAGATTTATGCAACTGTTTTGCAGCACATAAAAAGTTGATCTTTGGTTTTTCAGACAGAGAGAGTTAAAACGTTTCTGTGCACCAGGGGATTTAAAATTGAAAAAATAATCCCATACCATCCCCACATAGATCAGATTTATTTATACTGATGTGTATAATACTAGTAACTACTTCATCTACAGTTGATGTCCTATTTTTAATCTAGGTGGATGTTATTTTTTATTTTACTTTCTGATTTATGGATTTTATTAAACACTTAAATGTTATTCACTGTTGACATTTCTCTGTGTCTTTATCCCATAAAAAGCCCAAAGACTCTACTTTACCTCTGTGTTTCACATCTAAACAATGACTGATCTGATGTCACATCTGTTAGATTAAACATGGGATTTATAAACACATTTAAGCACTCTCTCTCCTCCTTTATCTAGAATTCAATTTGTAAAACACACACAAGTAAACCCCCAAAACATCTGAATGAGATACGATATTGTAAAGAGTAATTTCACATGACATTATGAAAAGAACTGAAGCTTCAGAGTTCTGGACATTTTATGCTTAGGATTACTTAACATAGTATTTTTATAAAACACCTCTCAATTATCATCAATTCAAACTGAGTAAAAGGCTCAAGACAAAATGAATTAAATGATTACAGTGATGAATAACTGGTAACAACAATCTTTTTTTCAGAAACAGATATTGAATAATATTTCAATGAAGGACATCACATCAGAGTTGTGAGGACCAGAGACATGAAGCATCAAAGAAAAGTTCCATTCTGTCCTAAAATTTGTGTCTTAATCACTAACTTCCTCTCTACCTTCACAGACATCAAGGTGTCACAATATGACAACTGTAAGGTACAAATGTACTTTTTACTTAACAACTTCAACTATTTCACTGAGCTCTAATTACATATAAAACACAGATTTATCCTATGTTAAAACTACGCACGGTTATTAACATGAATTAATAACCGTGATCAAATTTTGCCCACTGATCACCTGCCTTACAATTTCACTGATAGTCCTTCAGATGAAGAGCAGAACTTCACAGGTTTCATGTGTGCACCATATGCTCAGTGAGTGACACTGTACACCTCCATGTTTCAAAAACACAGCTGGTAAGCAGTGCGTGAGTTTCCTAGACTACCAGCCCTGTTCACAAGAACGTGTTTTTTATTCTTTTATAGTCATGCAGTCTGAAACACCAAGTCACAGACATGCTTTATAGCAGACAATTGCAACATTTACATTTACATCTACATTTATTGCTACATCAGACCCTCCACCGTCCCATTTTTATTCAGAAACCTAGCTGAACAGGCATGTTGACATCTTTCAGTGGCTAAAGGGGCTTAAAGGGGTGCTAAGCCTATGGAACAAACAGACCCTTCAAAGCATCAGTTACTGTACAGAACCAAAGACTCCTAGTGATACACATCCCAGATTGAGAAATAAAATGCAGCTGACAAACTGTAAACTGGAAGATGACCATTTTTTCTGTCTTTATTCCACAAAAATCCCAGAAAATTCCACTTTACTTCCATATTTCACATCTAAACAATGACTGATCTGATGTCACATCTGTTAGATTAAACATGGGATTTATAAAAACATTTAAACAAAGTGTGAACAAACCTACTACTGTACTGTGGTTTTCAATGGGATAAATATGAAACGGTATAAAATGCAAGGGAGTCCTGGCAGAAACAAGGGAGCTGGCTGCAACAGATGGGGTGTTGGCTAATAGTCTGAATCTGGCTTGAATCTGGACCAGCCCTGCCACTAACTCCCTGACAGAGTACAATCTCTGCTCTGGACACAGCAGCAGCTAACAGAACAGAGACAAACCTACTTTGCTCTCTAGGCCGGTGGTGCATTTATTTCACATTTCACTCCTGATCTTTGGCTCACTTTGAGAATGGGGACTTACCGACACACCCATCAGCAACAACTAGGATAATAGTGAACATCTCTGGCACTAAGCGTTATGATCAAAAGATTACATGTTGTTTCAGTGTTTATAACAATGCAATGACCCACTGATTCATCACATTATCAAAACTCCTGCTGGGATTTTTGGTGTGTCCTTCTTCGGGGAAAACCAGAAGGAATTAACAGACTTGTCAGTCATCTTGAACTGTTTCTTACCAAAATAAAAGCTGAACAAACACACTAATATTAAAACTCATTGATAAAGCAGATTCCCCTCAAAAGGCCTTTCAATTCATCTGTTAACTGTTAAAGCTCAAGTTAAAGTTCAAGTTAAACCAGTGTGTGTGTGATTCAGATTATGAATTCTGATTGTGTTCATGTTTTTATGTTAGCATTATGTCTAATGGGACATAATAGGTAATAAAGTACAACCGTCACTTATAATTTAAATACGAAAGGTAGGTGTGTCCTCTGTGCATGCCTGTCTTTTGTCTCGTTAACACATTTCAAAATAAAAATGAGACATTAAATGTTTCCCAGACAACACCTTTTCTGTCTCGGCTATATTAATAACATATAAATCGAGTACACGCGAAGAAGAAAAAACACAATTACACCTAGACATTGAAAATAATTATTGATATGTAAAAAGTTTTACATCACAGCAACCGACGTTACGTCGACATGTGTAGCTTTAGCCGTGAAGCTAACCACAAGCTAACTGATTCAATTTGAAGCTAGCTTACTCGGTTAGCTAGCTCCAGCCCGGCTAAACTAAAGTGATAGAATAAAATACATTTCATGGTAAAATAAACAATGAACGTAATAAAAATAAACTACAATGAATTAGCAATTTGTGCTTTGACAGTTTTTCAAAGGCTGCATTTACTGTTATCATAAGAATTACATGTTAAAAACGTGTTATATTTAGATAGATATTTGCTAACAAAGATAATCCCGCAGTAAAAAGCTCAGGCCGTGATAAAACTCCCACCCTGCCAGTTTATTTTACCATCTCGATGCAGCTAATGCTAACATGAACGTTAACGGCCACGGACAACGTCAACAGAACCGCAGCAACAAAGATCCTAAAGCAACTTACCGACTGCGACAACAAAAAGCAGACAAAATCAAACTTACCATCACTCCGCTTTATCTCCACGTAAGTGCCAACGACTATTTTCCCAAAGACTGAAGCCATGCTACATCACTTAAATTTACAGATTCGGGACTACAGGCTTAATTTAAGCCGGTAAACGCAGCCCGCTTCGCTGCTTCTTCTTTTGGGAGGAAGATGCGGATAGAATGAGGCAGAGGCAGGGAATGTTGAAAGATGTCCGGTCTGGGATTTTCAAAATAAAAAATGGACCTGCCCAGTTTCTGTCATTTTGAAGGCAATTAAAATCTTAGCACTAGGGTGTTGGTGTTCTACTCCTTATTCTTTCTATAAAATTATCACGCCATTCAAGTTCATCTGATCAACTCAGGTCGTAATGTTTTGCTTTTCTGTTTTTTTAAAGCTGAAAATTAAAAAGGAATCAGCTCATTACCAACAGATTCCCAATAATTCACACACCCACATAAATATACTGAAAATAAATATAAACAGACAGCAAAATACTGAGAATACTGAACATCAAAACTTATTTTTGATTTTATTTCTATAACTACCATAACTTAATAGTTTTAAAAATTTAAAACATTAATTAGTTCTACATCAACAATGTAAGTTTCAGATGTAGATAATATAAACATTAGACCTAAACAATCCGGACAAATACAGAAAAATGGTTGAATCATACCACCTGGTGGCAACAACATTTAATAACACATTTTCTTTCAACTCAACTCAGTTTTACAGGACTTTTCCAAACATTATTGAAACTCAAAATGCTCAACATTCATCATCACAATATAATAGACAAAAAACAATGGACACTTAAAACAGCAATAAAATCAAACGTTAAAAATACACGTTTGGTTGGAAAAAACACAATTAAAATGTAGTAAAATATACATTAATATTGAGTATGTATATTTTGTGTCTAAATAGAAAAAAACAAATGCATGTGAGCATCACACACAGAAGCTGGTAACTGATTCCACAGCACTGGTGCTTGGAAACTCAAAGCTCTGAGTTCCAGTCTCCTTTTAAAGATTTCTGGGATAAAGAGTGACACTGTGTGCTGAAACCAGAGGGTTCTTGTAAGATGGCACAGAGTAAGAAATTATTTTAAATAAGATATTGTCACACTTTTGAGGGTTCAATACATATTTCATAAGAACAAACTTAAAATGAATTCTTTAACAGGCAGCCAATGGAATATTGATAAAACTTGAAAAATATAATCCTGTCAGATTTCTTGCTGTAACGTTAAGGATTTACAAAAGGATTTTAAGAAATCGTCTTGGACACTGAGCAAAGACGTACTCAGTAGTCAAGCTTGCATGTTACAAATGCGTGAACCATGTTCTTAGCATCACTATGTGAGATCAAGCTCCAAGTTTTGGAATATTTCTAACATAAAAAGGCCAATTTAGACACAAGTTTGGAAAAGAGTCATAAATTTGATTCAGACATTTCTCATGGTAATATTACATGCCAAAGTAATGCCATCAAACGCAATAATATGTGAGTCAAAATAATATTTGAGATCATGCAATATTTATTAAACAGGCATATAATCTGAGTAAATAGTCATTATCTCCAGGTTTCAATATTTGAGTAAAATTATAATATTGAAACCTGGAGAGTGGTGCAGTAGCACTGTTGCTTTGCAGTGAGAAGGTCCTGGGTTCAAAACCAGGATGGAACCTTTTATCATGATCTCAAAGGGGCCAGACAGAGCTGAGAACCTAGACACAGTTGTGTATAAACAAAAAATGTTAATTTACCATTCTCAGTAGGAAAAGGCCCAAAATGAGAAACAAAACGCAGACCCCAACCCAGGCTCCTGAAACCCAAACATGCATGGAGTTTGCATGTTCTCCTTGTGCATGTTTGGGTTATCTTCAGGCTTCCTCCCACAGACCAAAAATATGCTTAAGGTTAATTGGTAACTCTAAACTGTCCCTAGGTGTGAGTAGTTGTCTGTCAATCTGTGGCCTTGGGACGGACTGGAGACCTGTCCAGGTGTAACACCGCCTCCTCCCACTCACAGCTGGAGATAAACACCAACAGGAATAATCAGGTACAGATAGTGATTGACTGACTAACGAGAATAATCCATGTCATATTTTTTTATGATAGTTCACAACGGGCACATATGAAAAGTAAATAAGGTTGAGCCTGGTCCAGAACCCTGCTGTTAAAAATTGATCACTGATTTGTTTGAGAGATACCAACAAAAGAAGATAATCAAGTTCTGTATAGTTGGTAAATGTACATTTACTATATTCCTTAGAGGAAGTTTTTGACATCAAACTGAAGGAAGTTCTTTCTTCTCAGAGACATCCTTGTTTTAGTGCTTATTTAATACACACATTTCTTACATGACATAAAGATCAAGTTGTGTAACAACTTCCTCCAAAGCAGCTCTAAGCAGTACAGCAAAAAAAACAAAACAAACATAAATATAATTCTGAAATAATAATAATCCTTTATGTTATCTATCTTCTCTGTTAACTTCTCTGTCCATAGTTTTCTCACTTTTTGGGCCTGTCTTCAGATGTGAGTATTTGTCTCCATCTGGTGGCCACTTCTTATCTTGTCCTTTTTCAACTGAGATTACTGTCTAAGATTAAGCATGTTGTAAAAAAGAAGGACTTTGAAAGGTTGATTCATGCTTTTATTACTAAGAGTCTCAACTATTGTAATGCTCTTTATGTTGGGATTAGTGAAGTTTCTCTCTCCCGCTTGCAGCTGGTTCAAAACGCTGCTGCTCGCTTGCTGACAGGCACACCAGTGTTGAGTTTCTTAAACTCTCCTCAAGACCCACCTGTTTTCTCTGGCTTTTAATACTGATTGATGTGCTTACTCATGCTCTAGCGTTTTAAATTATTTATCGATTTCATGTGTTTTTAACTTTTTATCTTTGATGTGTAAATGTTCAGCACTTTGGTCGACACATGTTGTGCATAAAGTGCTTTATAAATAAAGTTGAGTTGAGTCCTGTTTCTGCACCCTCTACTGTTCATTTAGCTTCATTCCAGTCACTATTTGAAAACCTCTCACTCTTCACCTGTTCACCACCACATACATACCTTTGTTTCCTCTGTCTGGTTCCAGATTGAAAGTAGCTTTTAGCACTTCTGTTCAGTATACCAGTTATTGTCACAGCCTTGTCATAATTTTTTCACATGTTTTTGAACTTGATTTTGACTCTTGAATTATGGATTCTGGATTTTTATAGTTTCCTCATCGATCCCCCTTCTGCCCTCTACTGCTCCACCTGCCTGCTCCCATCTGGACTTTTAAAGTCAAGGCTTTTACCTTGTTCTAATTACTCAGAGATACCTGATCCACACTTATGTTTCACAGTTTTGGACTTTTGATTCTGTGTAAAAGGATAAACCATGTTTTGACCTCTGAACTGCTTTTTGGGAACACCTCTTTCTGCTCTTGCCCTCAGAGAGACCTGTCATGTCTGTTTTTGTTTTCTTGTCAGCTTAATAAACTGCTTTCTAATGCCATCGTGTCTCTGCCTGAACAAAACATGAAAATTTCTCCCATACAAACACAAGTATAAACATACACTCAAAATAACAGCTGTTGTTTCACTCAGGGTAAAGCTGTTTAATTTTCCAGTCATTTTAAGACTGAACAAAGAAATCTAAATTCATTAAAAGCTACATATAAACATTAAAAACAAAAGACAACAGAAACAAATAACTTCATATTATTGGGATTTGATCTTAAATCCTTCAGAAATTGGATCTCGACTGTATAAACAGTGTATTAGAGCCTTTATGTTAAAGCACATATTTAATCCTTAACATTTGTCCTGATCATTGTGATCATTATGTCCAACTCATGAAGTGTGAGATCGTGTTCTTTCCAGAAGCTACCAGCATCTTGTGGTCAGACAGTTGTCATTGGAGGGACGATGTGTCCACACACCCACTCTTTAACCCCCCCCCAGCTCATTGAGCATTTGCTGGTGAGTTCTCAGCTGTCTGTTCTTTAAATAGACTTTATCAAGACCAGACCACCTGTAAGGGGTCACTCAAACATAAGTATCTGTTTTACTAAAACACCTTTCATTCATCAAGTCTTCATAAAAATCCCCAACACTGACAGAATGTTTGATGCAGCGCTTGCTGTCATGTTTTTGAGTATATCCTAGTAAAGTTATTTATCAGGGGTTTAGTATGTTTTGGTGGAACCCCCTGTGGGTCGTGGATGATCCACGTCAGTTTTGCCCCACCTCATTGAAATTTTCTATAAATATAAACCAAGACATGGTTGGGGGAGGTTCCAGAAGATAGAAGAAGTTGGTTGAAACACTAGAGACTAGAAATCCAGATAATCTGCATACAACTAAAACTAGAAGCGCACAGAGAACAAAGAAGGAAGTAAACCAGGACAAAACCTTGAAGGTAGAGTACAACCAGAGGGACATTTGTTTCTTCTGACAGACTATCAGGTAATCTGTGTGTGCTTGGAGTAAAGAGATGAGTTATCAGAGAAGTAGATCTGTCATTTGGAAATCAGGATTCGCTGGGAATGGGATACCAGATTATGCCCAAATAAGGCTTGTAGGGAGGCCATTAGAGATAGCACGTGCTATTTGCTTCAGGCCCTCAGATCAGGACTGTCTTTTGCAATGATGAGAATCAAAAGAAATTTTATCCTGTAGAAGCTTTAATTGTTTTTATAATTATGACAGATTGTGATTACCAAAGTTTTTATGAATGTGAAATAAGGGCAGGTGCTGTGTGTATCTTTCTTGGTTTTGGACTGTTTCTAATATTTGTATTCTAACTCTCTTTGCATTAAATGACAAAAAAGAGTAAAATATGTTCAGTAGATGTGTTAAACTCCTTTAAAACATTTGCTCTTGTTTAGAAATGTCAGGTTGTTAAATTGAAGGCACATCTGGAATACTACATTTAAACTTAATTAGTGCTATAATTATTCAGACGTACAAAGATCTGACACTATCAGAGAAAAGAAAAGATTAAACAAAGGACCTATTACTGAAACACGACGATCCTTTTTGTCAGATGGGCGACCCGATCCAGTTGAAAGATGAGGGGAATAAACACTTTCAGACAGGAGACATTGACAAGGCCATCGAGTGCTACACCAACGCAGTCAAGGTGTGTCAGGACAAGAAAGTGCTGGCTGTTGTTTACAGGAACAGATCTGCATGCTACTTGAAAAAGGTAAGCAGTTTAATAAAACACACACGTGCACACACACACACAGATAAATTAATCAGATTTAAATGTGAATGTTTTTTTCTTTTCACAGGAAAGTTATGCCAATGCAGTATCTGATGCATCTAAAGGTATATTAATCATTTTAATAGAGCAAGTGTAAACTAAAAAAGAAAAGTTTGCTTGAATCAGTTCCCTTCAGCTCATCAAGTCTCTTTGTCTTATCATCAAACAGCTATTGATGAAGATGCATCTGACATAAAAGCCTTGTACCGTCGCTGTCAAGCTCTGGAGAAACTAGGAAAACTGGACATGGCTTTCAAAGATGTGCAGAGATGTGCCACCCTTGAACCAAAGAACAAAACCTTCCTGGAGACTTTGCGCAGGCTGGGAGCAGAAATCCAGGCCAAGGTCAGCACTGAGAACAAACAGCTGAGGGGATTTACAACAAAAAAAACCTACTGAAACAAAGAAAAGGGGATATTTTCTAACAATAAGTAGCTTGTCACACCTGGTACATGTTTTTTGACAGATTTTTTGTTTGTCTTCTCAGCTCAAGACAACATTCTCCACAGATTCAAGGGTACAGAATATGTTTGATATTCTCCTTGATGAGGAAATGGAAAAGGACAAGAAGGAAAAAGTGAGTATTTTAGACAATTTACTGTAGGTACTGGAAGTGAAACAGCTGTGGTTCTCTGGTTATTTTTTTAGGTGGAATATTTTGATGCAGCTATCGTTACTGTTTAATTTCTGCAGGCTGCCAACAACTTGATTGTATTGTCAAGAGAAGATGCAGGATCAGAGAGAATATTTCAGAATAATGGAGTAGCTCTGCTGCTCAACATGATCGAGACAGGAAAACCAGAAATGATCCTGGCTGCTGTCCGCACTCTGTCCGGAATGTGCACGGGACACAAAGCTCGGGTGAGTCAAGACGCAGGCAAAAACTCATGAAATGGTCCCTTAAATAATCTTTATCAACATCTATATAAAGGAAACATCGTCTGTTTACCATTTTCCTTACCCACACATTTCTCTTTAACAGGCCATGGCCATTGTTAACATGGTTGGTGTTGATAAAATGTGCAGCATCATGGCACTTGACAATGAAGAAATTGCTCTGGCAACCTGCAACCTCTTTCAGTGCATCAATGATTCCCTAACTGGCGACGATACAAAGGATTATGGGAAAGAGGCATCTTTGGTTTTGGGTAAGGAAATTATTTGAAAAGTAACCGCATCATGAACTTTTATTACACATTTGTTTTTAAATAATTTATTAAACCCTGCAGAACAAAAATATTCTAAGTGCGTGTGCAGCTGTCGGTAATTCGTTGACAGACTGAGATTGTGCAATCTTTTTATTCCAGATGCATCTAAAGATTTGAAAACTATCCTTCTTGCTCTTTTGGAGATGATTGCTAATAAAAAGGTGTCTGGTCATGGCAGAGACCAGGCACTAAACCTCCTGACCAAGAATGTCCCCCGTAAAGACATGAAAGAGAAAGACCACTCTAGGACCCTCTTTACTATTGATCATGGTGAGTCCAGTTCCATCTGGTCATCTGTTACAGTCTCCTGGTGCCTCTCAGAGTTTCTACCATCATGTTTGTTCTTCAGGTCTGAAGAAGATCCTCAAAGTTTGTGGTCAAGTTGCTGAACTGCCAGACCAGCTGCCTTTAACAGAAAACACTCAACTGATTGCTAGCGTGCTTCTCAACAAGCTGTATGACGACCTCAAATGTGACCCAGAGAGAACCAACTACAGAGACATTTGCAGTGAATATGTCAAGTGTGTTTAAATCAAGATGTCTGAAACGGAGACTCGGTCAAGTGTTGTTAAATGTGATTTTTTTCCTTTGCTTAATTTGTTTATACACTTTTTTCCCCCCACAGGTCAAAAATTGACCCCAACAACATGGACAAGACCCTCCATGCGATCAGCACCATCTCAGGATTGCTGCAGGGTCCCTTTGAGGTTGGAAACGCTCTTGTAGGACAGCAAGGCATCATGGAGATGATGGTGGCCCTGTGTGGCTCTGAACGCGAGGTGGACCAGATGGTGGCAGTGGAGGCGCTGATCCATGCCTCCACAAAGATGAGCCGTGCAAGTTTCTTCACCACCAACGGTGTGTCACTGCTGAAGGACATCTACAAGAAGACAAAGAATGAGAAAATTAAAATTCGTTCTCTGGTGGTGAGTGTGTTAATAACAGAATATACTCAACACAAAGCAATAGACATTCTGACCACAGCGCCCACAGTGCTCAGTCCTCATGTCCATGTCCTCCACAGGGTCTCTGTAAACTGGGTTCAGCTGGAGGGGATGACTATAGCTTAAGGCAGTTTGCTGAGGGCTCCACAGAGAAGCTAGCTAAGCAGTGCAGGAAGTGAGTACAGATAATTTAAACGATCCTACAATTAAATACAAGCCATCGAATAGATTTACTAATCTTTGCACTTAATTTAATGTTATTTATACACACAGTTAAACTATTTCTATTTCTCTTCTGTTCTAGATGGCTTTGTAACCCTCAGATTGATTCCAAAACAAGGAAGTGGGCCATCGAAGGTCTGGCTTATCTGACTAATGATGCAGATGTGAAAGACGACTTTGTGGAAGATGAGCTTGCAATAAAAGCGATGTTTGAACTGGCGAAGGTACAAAACTGAAACTACACTTTTTGATACATTGGTCATGCTTGGGTTTCTGAGTCATAATATTCTAGTTGGAATGTTTTTCTCTGTGGATTTTGTCATGCACAAATACATACAATCAATATGACCAAGTTTTACATATTTTACACATTAACCCATTTCAGTGAATTTACACATGACAGATTGTCATAAAAAACATGCTACTTAACATTCAAGTAAATACATTTCTGATATATAATAAGTAATAATAGACACAATTTCAACAAACAGGCCTGTTGTTGCAGAAAACAAACTATTCTGAGCCTTAGCACGGTTAGCAAAGTCATTTTAAACAAAATGTGATCGTAACATAACAAATCTGTTTTTCTCTGTGCTTTCAGTCTAAGGACAAGACGATCTTGTATGCAGTTGCTTGCGCCCTGGTAAACTGTACGAACAGCTATGACAAGAAAGAAATCCTCCCTGAAATGGTTCAACTAGCCAAGTTCTCCAAACAGCACGTTCCAGAACAGCACCCAAAGGCAAGCACTGCAGAAGAAACAGTCCAGAAAGGAGTTCACAGAAAATATCACTTGTTTTATATATACAGTGGGGCAAAAAAGTATTTAGTCAGCCACCAATTGTGTAAGTTCTCCCACTTAAAAAGATCAGAGAGGCCTGTAATTTTCATCATAGGTATACCTCAACTATGAGAGACAAAATGAGGAAAAAAAATCCAGAAAATCACATTGTCTGATTTTTAAAGAATTTATTTGCAAATTATGGTGGAAAATAAGTATTTGGTCAATAACAAAAGTTAATCTCAATACTTTGTTATATAGCCTTTGTTGGCAATGACAGAGGTCAAACGTTTTCTGTAAGTCTTCACAAGGTTTTCACACACTGTTGCTGGTATTTTGGCCCATTCCTCCATGCAGATCTCCTCTAGAGCAGTGATGTTTTGGGGCTGACGCTGGGCAACACGGACTTTCAACTCCCTCCAGAGATTTTCTATGGGGTTGAGATCTGGAGACTGGCTAGGCCACTCCAGGACCTTGAAATGCTTCTTACGAAGCCACTCCTTCGTTGCCCGGGCGGTGTGTTTGGGATCATTGTCATGCTGAAAGACCCAGCCACGTCTCATTTTCAATGCCCTTGCTGATGGAAGGAGGTTTTCACTCAAAATCTTACGATACATGGCCCCATTCATTCTTTCCTTTACACGGATCAGTCGTCCTGGTCCCCTTGCAGAAAAACAGCCCCAAAGCATGATGTTTCCACCCCCATGCTTTACAGTAGGTATGGTGTTCTTTGGATCCAACTCAGCATTCTTTCCCCTCCAAACACGACAAGTTGAGTTTCTACCAAAAAGTTCTATTTTGGTTTCATCTGACCATATGATGTTCTCCCAATCCTCTTCTGGATCATCCAAATGCTCTCTAGCAAACCGCAGATGGGCCTGGACGTGTCCTGGCTTCAGCAGGGGGACACGTCTGGCACTGCAGGATTTGAGTCCCTGGCGGCGTAGTGTGTTACTGATGGTAGCCTTTGTTACTTTGGTCCCAGCTCTCTGCAGGTCATTCACTAGGTCCCTCCGTGTGGTTCTGGGATTTTTGCTCACCGTTCTTGTGATCATTTTGACCCCACGGGGTGAGATCTTGCGTGGAGCCCCAGATCGAGGGAGATTATCAGTGGTCTTGTATGTCTTCCATTTTCTAATAATTGCTCCCACAGTTGATTTCTTCACACCAAGCTGCTTACCTATTGCAGATTCAGTCTTCCCAGCCTGGTGAAGGTCTACAATTTTGTTTCTGGTGTCCTTTGACAGCTCTTTGGTCTTGGCCATAGTGGAGTTTGGAGCGTGACTGTTTGAGGTTGTGGACAGGTGTCTTTTATACTGATAACGAGTTCACACAGGTGCCATTAATACAGGTAACGAGTGGAGGACCGAGGAGCCTCTTAAAGAAGTTACAGGTCTGTGAAAGCCAGAAATCTTACTTGTTTGTAGGTGACCAAATACTTATTTTCCACCATAATTTGCAAATAAATTCTTTAAAAATCAGACAATGTGATTTTCTGGATTTTTTTTCCTCATTTTGTCTCTCATAGTTGAGGTATACCTATGATGAAAATTACAGGCCTCTCTGATCTTTTTAAGTGGGAGAACTTACACAATTGGTGGCTGACTAAATACTTCTTTGCCCCACTGTATATATATGTAAATTTCCTTTTCAGGACAAAAAAGACTTTATAGAGAAGAGAGTGAAAAGGCTGCTGAAGGCTGGAGTCATATCAGCTCTAGCTGTCATGGTCAAAGCAGACAGTTCTATCCTGACTGACCAGACCAAGGAAATGCTGTCAAGGTAAGACAGCAGGCATGTTAAGAGTCCAAACAGACACATCATTTACCACATGTGCACGCACCACTACCATAATTTCATTGCCTTGTTACAAAATCATTACTAAATAAGAAAAAAATAAACAAACAATAGATAAATATGCTGCATTAATACATTCTTGATAGAATAATTGTTGGACCCATTTCTATTTTTACTTTAAGGGTCTTCTTGGCACTGGCAGAGGATCCTAAAGACCGTGGTATAATTGTTGCTCAGGGTGGTGGAAAGGTGAGTCATGTTTCTGATTGCTATCACCAAGTGAACAATCACGACCCTTCAAACAAAAAAGGTCTAAACAGAAATTTGGAGAGGTCCTGCTACAAGATTTTGTCAGGCTTTGCTTGTTATCGATCCTAAAATGTTTCTTTTTCTCTCTGTCTCATGTCCTCAGGCTCTGATTCCACTCGCCCTGGAAGGTACAGAAACTGGAAAGGTGAAAGCAAGCTATGCTCTTGCTAAGATAGCTTCTGTCTCAAACCCAGAAATTGCGTTCCCTGGTGAAAGGGTATGATGTTCAACTGTAAAGACTTTGTTCATTTTAGTGAGAGTCAAATCAGTCAGAGACGTCATGCTTCCATGTTTTCATTACAACATAACGATGCCTTTCCATCACTCTGCTGAATCCGGTCTTACTGGTTGATAACAAAGCCTCTCATTTTAACACTGTCTTGATTGGCAGGTTTATGAGGTGGTGCGACCTTTAGTAAACCTCCTGCACACAGACAAAGAAGGAGCACAGAACTACGAAGCTCTGAGAGGCCTCACCAACTTCGCTGGTTTCAGTGAAAAACTAAGGTGACCAAACCTCGTGTGATCACTGTGAAGCTAATCATTCCCCAAAGAAGATTTCACTGCAGTGATGATGCTTTCTGCTCATTTATCATCTTGCAGGGTAAAAATAGTGAAAGAGAAGGCATTGCCAGAGATTGAGAATCACATGTTTGAAGAGAATGAAAGAATAAGACTAGCTGCAACTGAATGCATGTGCAACCTTGTAACATGTAAAGAGGTGAGAATACAATAAAGAGCATTCCTTTATGGTAGACTGCTCACAGAGGATGCCAGCTGTAGATAAACTAGATGTTGTAAAACATAAATTCTGTGTTTTAGGTCCAAGCTCGTTATCTTGAAGATGGGAACGATAAGCTGAAGCTGCTGGTTTTGCTTTGCGGAGAAGATGATGACAAACTTCAGATAGCTGCAGCTGGAGGTCTGGCCATGCTCACTGCAGCTGAGAAGAAGCTCTGCACCAAAATGACTCGAGTGGTACGTACAGCTGCGATCAGTAGTGTTTTATCTGCTTCAGAATGTGAATATACATGATAGATTACAACTACAACATTAGAAAGAGTTTCACTGAAAAATTTCTCCCAACAGACAGTCCAGTGGCTTGAGATCCTGCAGAGGTTGTGTCTCCATACCAACCCTATGGTCCAGCACCGTGGTCTTGTGGTTGTCTACAACATGCTGAACTCTGATGACGGCGAACTAGTAAAGAAACTCATTGAGAGTGAGATGCTGGAAATTCTCACAGTCATTGGCAAAGCAGAAGACAATCCCAAGAGACAGGAGCCGATTGATGTGGCACGCACATGTCTCATCAAAGCCATGGATCTCGGTCTCATCAAACCCTTCACAGGCCCCGCTTAAAGACCTGGAAACATATCAGAAACAAAGGACATTCTAATAAAATCTTCGGTGAAAGAGAAACAATTTGCATTTTTTAAATAACTCATCGACGTGACTTCAGTTGTCTGAATATAATCCCTCCATCCATCCACCTTCAATGTCCACTTGTTCCTGTGCAGGGTCATGGAGATCTGGAATCAGCAGGATGCATCACAGGGATAAATATTATTCATCAAAAATAGATATTTCTTTATCTTTGTCACAAGTTCCTATTTTTTCCACAACCATTATTTCTTCTCATGTTTGTATTTGTGAGCATTTAAAATATATTGTTTTTGCAGTGATAAACTGTGATGTGATTTTTTAAAGTTGACTTGTTTGTGTCTCTGTTACACCCTGGTACTGGACTTGTCTCTGTTACACCCTGGTACTGGACTTGTCTCTGTTACACCCTGGTACTGGACTGGACTCAACTGGAACTGGATCCAGGAGATATTCAGAGACACTCAGACATGGTGCTTCATCTGTAGCACGTCTGGTAAAACTGAAGCACATGCAGAGTGTTTCCCCTCTAGACCCCAGCAGCCATGGCCAGTCAGACCTGAACCATCCCTCAGCCATGGCTAACAAATCACTGACCCCTCAACCTCCTATACATCGACTGATGTCCTATCAAAATGTTGCTCATTTTACAAATTTTAGGAGGAGATCACAAATAAACAAGCATAAAATAAAAATATGAAATGTATTTATTACATCTCACTATTTGAGTCAAACATACCAATAAAATCAGAATGTTTTAGAGTCTGTTTGTCTTAAATCTTTGTTTTATAGTTATCAGTCGGTCTATTTCTTTATATGCTTGTTCCTGTTTAAGATCGCAGGGAGCTGGAGCCTCTCTGGTTGTCATGGGACGAGAGTCGGGTTTACACCCTGGACAGGTGTCCATCACAGGGCCACATAGACAATCATTCACACCTAGATCAAATTTAGAATTGGCGTGTAAATTTAGGGGCCTTTTTAAGTCCGTGTCAGAGAACTCACAAAGAGCTTCACACTACAGTTTATCATTCACCCATTCATGCACAAGTTTGGTGATATGTGATAAGCTAGTTCACCCAAATAAAAGGTGTGAAAACATCTAAAATAAACCGTATTTCCAAGATGGCTATCATCCTTTTGGGTTTAGGTCTTGGGTCTAAGAGGCTTTTTTATTAGCAAAAAAATCTCTTTCAATTCACCAAATTTAATAGCATAAAAGCAGTTGGAAGAGCTCCATCAGTAGGTGTTTAAAATATTCACATTATAATTGATATAATCTGACCAGGTATTTACTATTTTGCAAGGTTTCTCAAATACTTGACTTCAGGACCCATAAGTGTCCATTAAAGCAGTGCTGAATCACTTTTCCGCAGCCGTGTCTCAGACTAGCTGTAAAGAAAACATAGTTAAAAACCAAAGGTGATAGAACATTTAAAACAGTGGCTCCTTCCCTTCCTCTCAATTTGAGATCTGTTGACTCAGTGATCTCTTTTGAAAAACAGCTGAAACCTCATCTTTTTAAACTTGCTTTTACCTAGTTTTTATCTGTTATATTGTTGTTTTATCCTGAAACCACGTGGACTTTTTAAAGCAAAGACAATTCCTCATTCAACCACACGAGGTCAGTAATGTAACACATTTGAACTAATAATACAGTGGATTTACAACCTAAATTACAAATGTTACAAAGAAAATACAATTTAAAGCAGCACTGAATAACTTTTAAAACTTTAAGCTACAATTTTGAAACGTGTCTAAGTCACCGAAAAACCAAAATCAATCAAATTCCATTTATAAAAGCGCTTTACAACAACCATAGGTTGCCCAAAGCGCTGAACAGCAAGAACAAAGTTTAAAAGCAAGCGATACATTGAGGCAGTCAAATCCACAAAGATAACTAAAAAACTGTTTCCAAGTGACGCGACACTCAACATTGAACATTAATTTAAACAAGTGATGTTTCAATCTGGAATTAAACAAGGAGAGAGTTGTGATGGAACGTAGTTCAAAAGGTAGAGAGTTCCAGAGCTTTGGTCCGACCACAGCGAAGGCACGATCACCCCATTGTTTATATCTGGACCGTGGGACCACTAGCAGGTGTTGGTCAGCAGAACATAAAGATCTGCAGGGCAGGTATGGTGTGAGCATGTTGCACTGATATAATGGTTCTAGGCCATGAACAGAACAGAAAACAAACAGAACAAACATGAATTCGTAACATCAACCCTTGCAAATAACTGTTTCTCCTCTTAGGATATGTTCCATATTTACTTGCCCTGGAACCAGCTCATCTTTCTGTCCCTCATAACTGCTGGCATGTTGCTGTGTAGCTGTCTGCTTGACTTCTTCACTGCTGCCAGGTGCTGCTGCTGGCTGTGCAGCTAAATATGTCATTATTAAACATTATTGTGTCGATAGCACGTCTTTTAAATCAGCTTTTATTTTGAAAGTCATCAAGGCCGGGGCTGCCGTAAATTTATTGAGTGTCGCGAACGTTTGTTGTTGATTTTTCTGTAGAGCTGTTATCAGTATCGTTAATGGTAGTGATACGTTTTAACAAACTGAGCAGATTAAACGAAGCGGGAGGGTTTTCCCTTTCTTCTTGTTAAGAAGATCCCGGACAGCTTCTGTGACCCAGACGACGCTGTTCTGACGAACACAAACAGACAACCTCATCTTGTTGTTGTTAGCCAACTGACATAGACATGAGTGAAATGACAAAGACCGAAACGTAAAACAACCGCTTCCTCATCTTTATACGCCTCAGTGTACAAAGGTTTGTTAGCTAAGTATTGCACTAAAAGATGTGCGGTTGTTTCTCAGTTTACAGAACAAACCGTGCGTGCAACAGTTTAGCTAGTCTGTAACTCTGAATCAATTACTGCAGAAGGTGAGAGGATGGAGTCTGACGACGATGTGCCTTTCATCTTGACCTGGGATGAAGCAAACAGCGATCTGCTGAGTGAAGAGATGGATACAGGAGACCAGAGTAAGTTTGGAACTTCTCATCTTCATGCATCTGGTGTTTCTGCTGTCATGTCAGAAGATACACAATTAGTTCTTGTGAGTAGAGAGATGAAGGGTTGTTCTGGATACTTATAAAGGTAATGGACAACATAAAGACTGACAGCCAGCAAGAAACAGTCTTTTTTCTGTCAAATTTGAAGTGGTGAAATAAATCTAAGTATTCTCAAACACTTAATTCAATTAGTAACATGAGGTATTTGTCAAGTATCTAGCTGTATTTTCAGATGACCATGTTTACATTCTGTTGAGTGCAGATCTACATGCACATGAATAAATTAAGATCTGATCAATTTAGTGACACGTTTACACTGGAATGAAGTTTTTGTCCCAGTTCTTATCTCATAGGAATGTTTTCTGAGGAAATCTGGGTATTTTTTGTATCTTGTTTTGATAGTAGGAGATTTTGTAAGATAGAAAGCAACTTACTGTTTTAAGACACCTGATGTTGACAGTCAGCTGAACGTATCCTGCACATTTAGCTCGTAATGCTCTAAGAGTTGTGGTCTAGCACATTCAGCGTGTGTGTGTGGGTGGGTGGGCGGTTGTGCGTGTGTGTATACAGGGATCCTGCTGCCTTTGTTTTGCTCAGATATAAGCTACAAAATGACCCATCTGAGAGAATCTGCTGGCTCTGCAGACTGGACACCCCCATCAGCCCCTCCCTGTTGCTCATGGAGAGTCTGTCTGTGTGTGTTTGTGTTTTGTTTTGACTGTTGCCCACTTGCATGTAAGTGCATCTCATTGTGTGAGCTCATCGGATGGTTTTCTCGGGATCAGGGTCTGAACAGGAAAATAAGAGAAAAAAAGTCCCCCCCCCCACCGTCTCTCAAGGATGTTTGGGAGTGGTGCACAAAGGGAAAGTTTGAAACATTTGCTGCTTTTGGAATTTGGAGCATTTTTGTGGAAAAAAGCCAAAAAGAATGTGGGGAACGGTGGCGCTGTGTCACCTGAGTGACGAGTCACATGGAGTTTGATTTTATTGCCGGGGTATTTTTAGTTTTTTTACATCGAGGCATGACGCTGGAGTCTGTTTGTGTCTCTGTGATCCTGACCTCACTGTGTTTTCTACTGGGAGCTGCAAACATGTGATTGTTCTCAAACAGGCGGTTTGAATGGCACAAAGCAGACTCGTGTCAGGAAAGGCATTCTGCTCGGCAAGAATTTGATCTTCGTACTTGATTTCAGTCTGCTCCTGGCAACTTTGGACGTTAAACATCTGTCACTGGCTCATGAGCCCGAAGCTGAAACATGTGACATGCAGGATGTGAGATGAAAAACTACGGCAGGAAAGAGTAAAGTGTTCAGCTGCAGAAAGACACATGGAGGAACTGCTCATAAGAGAAACTCTGGGTTTTTGTTTTGTTTAGAACAGAGATGTTACTGAATCATCTCCCTCTTTAGTTTGTGCATCTATTGTGATTTTTGTCGCTCTTTTCTGTGACTTTTTCTACATTTTAGTCTCTGTTATAATGCAGACTTAATCCATCTTCTGATATGTCTGTTTTCTGTCTGTAGTAGGAAGGAAGCAGAACATCTGTGAAAGCTCAGTTTTTTTTTCTCTTCATAAATCTCAGAGTTAAAGTTCAAAGTTCAAACTGAAAGGGAGGCGTATTCTGCTTTCCACGTTTGAAATTGTCTTTTACTGTGGACGAAGGACTGAAATTCATCAGTGTTCTTCATGGGAGAGAGTTCTGCATCTGGGAGGATCATATCTGGATTGCACTCGTGACTCTGTCTCCAGTCTTTCTATCAGGCTTGAGTGGAATGTTGCCCAGCTGTCCCCAGATGTGTGTGAATCCTGAAACAGGAGCAGCCGGCTGTAAAAGGCACGCACACCTCTGGTGCTGTGAATATCAGAGACCTTGATACATTCACACAGCTGAGGCACACAGAACAAATCCAGACTGATCAATGGAGACCTTAAACAGACAGGCAGCCGGTTTCCATGACGATCAGTCCTGTAACGAGAGTCCGGTATTGATCTCCTCCTATTCCTCGCAGTTAGAACTAGACCGTGCTGGTAGGATGTTTTTGTGTGTTTGTGAGACCTAAGTGCGTAAATATGGACTGTATCAACACACTGACACCTGAGGGGATTATTTTTGTTATTTTGTCTTTTTCAGATGGTGGAGGCAATTATGACATAGTGAATAATACTGCGGTTTCAACTCCTGGGCCTCAAAACAACAGAACCCAAAATGTCTCACTGAGACAAAGCTGGGAGATGAACTACCAGGAAGCAGCCATATACCTGCAGGTATTCACATGGTGTTAGTAGTTAATGTGTATGACATTCACATGATCACTCTGGCACTTATAACAGGAAAAAAAGCTCATTAAATCCTTACATGTCATTTGTAGGTTATATTTAGCTTCTGTGTCCGTGTTTGACTGAACACGGGTAATTTCATTAAAAATATATGGATTGAATTTGCAGGAAGGAGAGAACAATGATAAGTTCTTCACTCACCCTCGTAACCCCAAAGCTCTTGCAGCGTACTTGTTTGCACACAACCACCTGTTCTACATGATGGAGCTGCTGACGGGGCTCATGCTGCTGATGCTGTCGCTGTGCGAAGAGCCCGCTGTGCCCTCACTGCGCCTGGACACCTACGTAAGTCACTGTGAAGCTGCTTTTCTAATCCTGTTAATAAG
Organism: Pachypanchax playfairii; assembly: GCA_006937955.1. Lineage (NCBI taxonomy): Eukaryota > Metazoa > Chordata > Actinopteri > Cyprinodontiformes > Aplocheilidae > Pachypanchax > Pachypanchax playfairii. Next base: position 1,684,827 of record SSNP01000040.1, on the reverse strand, counting down.
TTCATTATGTCTTATTGTCTATATAATTATTGTAGTTTTTTCTCTTTAGACAAATATGATATTTCATTACTTTGGCATGTTTTGATTGTTATCTGTAGTCTTAATCAGAAATGACACAAGGTGCTGATGTGACATGTTTTTCCCTGTGGGCATGACCAACCTTGCAGATCTGTCAGTTCTGCCATGTTGGCCACACCCATCGTATCAGGATTCTGTCTTTTAACTCGCCAAACTTCAGCATCTGGTTCTGCTCACAGTATCTTATTTTGCTGAATCGTAAATGTAAATGACGTGTACTTGTACGGCGCACTTCTAAAGTCAGAAAACTCCCAAAGTGCTTCACACTAAGTTTATACAGTTACCAGATGACCTGCTCTACTTCCTGAGCCACTGCCTCTCCCATGTTTGATGTTTGATTATTAAGAGAATAAAAAGTGACAACCACAAACTCCACTGATGCTGCTTTGGACATGTTCGACGCACAGTCTGAAACTCCGCCCACCTGATTCACTTGAAATATCTTTTGACATTATTTTGCAGCAATAAATACAAAGATAGCTAAAAAGCAACTTCAGCATGTACAGACAAGGTTATAAATTCATTTATCTGTAAAACGAGCCTGTGTGTTTTTTATTTCTGCAGGTTCACGCGACTCTGGAGCTGCTGGCTTTGATTTTGGTGGCTTTTGAACTCTGCATGAAACTCCGTTGGTTGGGCTTCCACACTTTCATACGCCACAAGAGGACGATGGTGAAGGTAAATGAGATCTGAACAGTAGCCACATTAGTCCTCTTTGTGGTAGCAGGCTTCAAGTTTGTGTATTTTCCTTTTCTTTGTACAGACAAGTGTGTTGCTGCTGCAGTTTGTGGAGGCCATCGTGGTTCTGGTCAGGCAGATGTCACACGTGCGAGTGACAAGAGCTCTCAGACCAATATTCCTGGTGGACTGCAGATACTGTGGTGCTGTGCGCAGGTGTGATAATGATCCTAATAAAAACACTGAATTACTCACTCAGATTAAAGTTAGTCCTTAAACACTGATTTTAAACTTTCTCAAGCGACTGGAAGAAAGTAATTTTAGCCCTAAAGTGTCGGAAGAATTAAAATTTGGTGTCAACAACATTCCAATGTGATCTATGTATGTATTGATTTAGATGAAACATCTGTGTGTTTGAATTTTGAAGAGAAGATTTTAATGCCTGAAGGGAAACTTTGATGAATTGACATTTAGTTCTGTTGACATGTATTTTATATGTAATTATTTAAGTACCTGGTTTCCTGCTAAACAGTTGTTTTATAACTAAATGCCTTTGATCCAATCAGAAACTTGCGTCAGATCTTCCAGTCTCTCCCGTCTTTTATTGACATCCTCCTCCTGCTGTTTTTCTTCATGGTTATTTTTGCTATTTTGGGTAAGAACGCATGTTCATAAAACCATATAAATGTTGTTTTGTTTTAACCCACCCCTCTTTAAAATGTGTGTTTGTTCTGCTTCAGGTTTCTGCCTCTTCTCTACAAACGCAGCTGACCCGGTATGTTTAGTCTGACGTTCGTTTGTATTTGTGATATAAATGTGGAAGGTGGTTCCGTCTCTTTGTATCTGTCTTCACTCAAACCCCGTCCTCTCATCGCAGTACTTTAAAACTCTTGAGGACAGCCTCGTCAGCCTGTTCGTACTGCTGACCACAGCAAAGTAAGCAACACACGTGACACTTCAGTTATTTTTACACACGTGGCGTCCGGCCTGTGCTTCCTACTTTGACGTCCTTTTTGTCATTATTTTTTTTTCCTTTTGTATCTTATGACTCACTAATCTTCTGCTTCCTCTCTTCCTTGTAGTTTCCCTGATGTGATGATGCCAGCGTACTCCAAAAACCGCTGGTCTTGTGTTTTCTTCATAGTTTACCTTTCCATAGAGCTCTACTTTATCATGAATCTGGTATTTGTTCTCATCACCTCTGTGCTATCGTAGATTTGGCTCCCGTGTGACGGGGTTTGATCAGAGTTGTTGCCGTGCTGTCGTGTTTCCCTCCAGCTCCTTGCAGTGGTGTTTGACACATTCAATGGCGTTGAGAAGATGAAGTTTAAATCGCTTTTGCTGCACAAACGATCTGCTATTGACCACGCCTTTCAGCTGCTAGTTAGGCGACAGGTACGCGAGCCCCTGTGAGTTTATTTTTTAAAAGATAATTTATGTTTGTAACTTTATCATTAAGCTGTTCTTTTCCTTCCAGAGGCCGATGGGCGTGTTTCTAAAACAGTTTGATGGCCTGATGCGATTTTATAGACCACGAATGTCTGCGAGAGACCGCTTCCTCACATATAAAGCACTCAATACATCAGGGAATCCCATGCTCAGGTAACTCAGTTTTTACAAATATATATTCTCTGCATTTAATTACACAGTTCTGTTGTCATTACACAACTGAATGGGGCTGTTCTGTTTCAGTCTTCAGGACTTCTATAGGTTTTATGAGGTCATTGGCCTTAAATGGAAGGTAAATATTTTAATGTGCATGTTTCCAATTTACAGTCCTTGTTGTCTTTTATCTAGAATATTTTTTCATGCATATACTGCAAATGTGTGTGTGTGTGTGTGTGTGTGTGTTTTAGGCACGACGGAGTGGAGAACACTGGTTTGATGATCTTCCACATACAGCCTTCCTCATTTTTAAGGGCAAGTTCTCAGTTTTTCATTTTATTGCACATCAAATTTCCATCATAGTTTCATAGTGTTAAGCTTCCCAGTATTTATTTTTTAGTTTTGCATTCGGCTTGTTTGCTGTTATGAGTTTTTGGAATGTGCTTTGTAGTCATTTTTTAAAAAATAATCAATGATTTAAGAGATAAATAAATAAAGGAGAACAGCTGGAGAACTGAACCTGCTTTTACCTTTCTCTTAATTCCATGTGCACTGGTTTTACATCCAAACATCCAGCTGCCCAAAAGTCTCCCAAACACAACCAGCAGGATTTTCATTGAAAACCAAACGTTCTTTTTTTCACTTGTCCACAAGTTCAGAGACAGATAAAAACATCAAAACATCATGTACAGGGATGCATTTCAGTTTTAAAACCGTGCTATCAGCTGTTTCTACTTTTTGAGCCAATACCAGCACTTCGAAACAGTCCAACACCTGTCATCACCGTGGCAACTTGAATGCATATGAATGGACATTTCGCACTCTGCGGCCTCAGTCCAACCAGTTTTCTGTATAAACGCTCAGCTTGATTATGTTTTCAGCAGGTTGTTAAAGAAAAGAGACGGGACAGTTTCAGGAATCTGATTCAGAAATTCTAAAGTGTGTTTTATGAGTTCTTTCCTCCGTGACAGGCATCCACCTGCTGGTGAAGTCGAAAGCCTTCCAGTTTGCCATGTGTAAGTGTTGTTAAAGATAAACCAGAATTAATGTGGGAAACTTGTTTTTCTAACTTGTTTATTTGAACCTCAGATGTGGTCGTGGCCATCAATGGTGTTTGGATCCTGTTGGAGACGTTCACACTGGACAGTAAGATCTCCCCCATTAACACGCACACACACGTGTTTAACACTGAGCTGATGTTTGACCTCCTTCTGGTCCTTCAGGTGGATATTCTTCATCCAAAATTGTTCCCTGGTGTTACATTGTTTTCCTGACGAGTAAGTAAAGCTGTGTTCTGTTCCTTTTAACATAAAGTATGTTTTAAAACAACATCACGTGGGTTCTGAGACTGATACTAAATCTCCCTCCTTTAGTTTATGGTATAGAAGTGTTATTGAAAATAAGTGGTTTGGGTCCAGTGGCTTATTTCAGCTCAGGGTGGAATCTGTAAGTAATAAATTATTTTTAAAAAATTCCAGAAAATAAATGTTTAAGCTCAGCATTCACCTGTATGTTTAGGGATTTAAATTATTCGTGTCGTTTCACTCTGCGTTTTTCCAGGTTTGACTTCTCTGTGACTGTCATCGCCTTCCTCGGCCTGGTCGCTCTCGCCTTCAATATGGAGCCCTTCTACTTCATCGTAGTTCTCAGGCCTCTGCAGCTGCTTCGGTGGGTTTTCCTCATGCTTTAGAAATCATGCACACGTAACCTCTTTATGTCCTTTTTGCTGAAAGCTTTTGTGTCCTGCTCATACAGGCTGTTTAAGATAAAGCAGCGGTATCGTAACGTGTTGGACACCATGTTCGAGCTCTTCCCCAGGATGGCGAGTCTGGGACTCACTCTAATCATCTTTTATTATTCCTTTGCCATCGTGGGTATGGAGTTTTTCGCCGATGCTGTTTACCCCAATTGCTGCAAGTAAGTCAGACTGAAAAGTGACGAGTTTTCAGTTTCACTGTGTTTGCATTGATCTGAGTTCTCTGTCTTCTGCAACATTTTTAGAAACAATTAGCTGATAATTATTTGAATGAAATAGTATTTGTTTCTCTTCTTAAGCACCAGCACAGTGGCAAACTCCTACAGACAGATTAACATCACCGATGGCAACAGAACAGTGTTGGAGGAAGGATACTATTACCTCAATAACTTCAACAACATTCTCAGCAGCTTTGGTAATTTCATTTGACCTTTTTTGAGAGAAAGATTTGTTTTGCAAGCAGCTTCTACTTCACTGATAAACCAATAAATCTGAAACATAAATCAGATCTTGAATCAGTGTTTCTGTTGTATTTTACACTGTTACTAAACCCATGTTAGCTTTAAAATCATTGAAATTAATTACAAGATACAGGAATGAGGAATAGTGTGACTTGAGATGGTACTTTGTGTTCCTCATTATCATGTAATCTAATAAAAGAGTTCACATTTCCTCAATCGAACAACTAGGAGTTTTTCTTTCTGTTTCTAAACTCAAGTGTTAAAAGAAATGTTTTATTATGAAATTTTTTTCCAACATTTTAAAAATACTTTCTGGTTTTACTTCCAGTGACTTTGTTTGAGCTGACCGTGGTCAACAACTGGTACATCACCATGGTAAGATCAGTTAGTGGTGGTTCAGCAGGCGCCGCCCTGCAGTTTGACTGCTGATCGATGGATGTCGCTGTTTGACTTTTCTCTCCCACAGGAAGGAGTGACGTCGATGACGAGCCACTGGAGCCGCCTGTACTTCATGATTTTTTACATTGTTACCATGGTGAGGCTGTGAATTATTACTCTTTTCAGTGTGGGAGTTTGTCCTTTCACATTTCTGAAAGTTTGGAGTTGAAGGACTGATTTCATGGGAATCCGATCGTGTTTCCAGGTGGTGATGACCATCATTGTGGCTTTTATTCTGGATGCTTTTGTCTTCCGGATGAACTACAGCCGCAAGAACCGGGAACAGGTGGATAATCCTGACGGTGTGTTTATGTCAGTTATATCCATGTGCACCATCCGGGGTAGATACTAGTATAAAAGAAAAATCACAGAAATAGAAAAGAAAAATATACTAGATACGAATTGGCTTGAATGTTTGCATTCTTGCCTCGATAACTGCTTCAGATTTATTGTTTTCCCAGCCATTAGTCAGTGTTGTGTTTGTGATTCTGCTGCAGATGAGAATGGGATCGTGTTTGAGGTGGAAGTGAAGCGAGATGAAGCTCTCGCCACTATCGAGCTGTACAAACAGACGTCTCCTGGACCATCTTCCCTCAGCTCGCTTGTGAGGGTCCTACAGACTATGGACAGGAGCGGGGTGAGAACAAACACTGTCAACTTCTCCTCCTCTGCTTTGCAAACAAAGCGTGCTCATTAATTCTCCCTCCCTGCGTCACATACAGCACACGTCTCTGGTGTACCTCGGCTGCAGGTCCAGAACAAAAAGTGACCTCAGTATGAAAATGTACGAGGAAGAGATACAGGTGAGAAACTAAAGAAGCGATGCTGACGGTAATTGTGGCCTTTTCTCTTAATTAGTTCTGTCTTGTTTTTCTAGGAGTGGTATGCAGAGTATTCGAGGAAAAACCGATCTCAGTTAGATCAAAGCCTGAGGCAGATCACCGACAGTCCCGGATCCGACTCGAATTCCATCTCCGAGCCTCAGCTGAACTCACACACTGATCAGCACAGTATTAACTAACACTGGGTTTGTAAACTGTACATACATCTGGAGGAGAAACCGCAGCACTTTTACTTTCCCTGAGATTTATAACCGTCGGTGGGGAGAGAAACAAAGATTCTGGAGTGAAATGAGCTGAGTCATTGTGGAGCCAGTGTTCAGCTGTTCACCTGATGTTTGGACTGCAGCACCAGGAAGCACCTGCTACCACAACCTCCTGCATACTGACACTACAGCAGGGCTTCTGTCCACTTCTATAAATCCTGTATTTAAACCTGATGCCTTAGTTTAATGTCTTATCTGACCAGCATTAACACTGATTATCCACAAACTAGTTTCAAGACGATAAATAAAAACTTAACACTCCTTCTAGCTCAACCCAACCAGTTACAGTTTGTCATAACAGTCTCAGACTCTAAGCTTTTATATAACTTCTCATTCTGTAATGGACTTCACGTAAGAAGAGATTTTAATAAACTATTCTAATAGTCGGATGCATGAGTGCGTTGATTCTGTAGCATGAAAAAATGTAAAAACAACCAATTTTCCCAAAAGAAGTTTAGTTTAAAATCCAAAATTTTTGTTTTACAGTACATTTACATTAGTTTAAGTTACATGTGTGCATCCTGTGTCATCTCTCTGACGGCAGCAGTCCCAGCTCCAGTGATAGAAGTATGAAGTAAAGGCACAGTGTGATCAGTTTCAGTCCTCCCTGAGCAGAAATCTCTTGACTTCATCACAATCTGATACTTGGTTTAACTAGCTAACCTCAGGATGGTGCTGATAGTGAGCCAGTGTACAAGCGACATGTCATTCATCTGCACGCTCTGTTCCAGTGTTACTTCAGGGCCGGTCAGGTATGGATTATATGAAACTCTGTGAGAAGTGCAATGACGAGGAATATGCCGTAGAAGACGAGGAGAAAGATTCCGTATTTCCGACCCAAGTGGAACTGGTTCAGAGGAACGATGCTAAAAGACAGAACCAGGGACAGACCCAGAGATCCTGCAAGCACCCACGTCAACAAGCCCTCTGTTTCAAACTAAAGGGGGAAAAAGAGACGCGTCATTTTGACAGACAACAGTCTAATAATGGCGACTGTTCTGAGTGTTAGAGGAAATTACCTGCACGTCAGATCCGGTTTGAACCCTCTGCATGAGAGATCCTAAACCCACTCCAAACACCATGTCTGAAAGAAATACAGTCAAGGTCTTCACTGCACGTTAATAAGTTGTGTTTTCATGCAGACATGAATTTAAGGATACTGAAAATGATTCCTCCAAAGCAGGCGGATATAGCCATCCGAGGGTAACCCTGCCGAGCCAGGGTGATGTCAGAGAAACAGTCTGGGAAAAAAAACATCAAAAAGAAGTTTTAGACAGTTTAGTGGATGTTGTTCTAGAGAGAATATGATTTTTCATTCATATTCATTACCTCCAATGCTGTTGCCCCAGGCCAGAAGAGTCAGACCCAGTACAGTGTTGCTGAGGCTGAGAACGACGCCGAGCATGTGCAGAAGGCTGACCACCTCTGATGCTGCAGCGCTGATCAACACAGCGCTCACCACAAAACCCAGAAGTGCAAAAAGCTGCAGGAAGAACATGAAAAAGTTTCTCATTCATTATCACAAACATCACCACAGAAACTAAGATTAAGAGCCGTTTTCTTTATGATGAAACGATAAGAGAAAACTAAACATACAGTGTTGCAGTAAACTGACCTAAATGTGTCTAAACAACAGTTACAAGCTATATAATGAAATCTGCTGTGAATGGAAAGAAAAAAAAACTTTTAATTATTCTGCACCAACATTAAAGGGTCAGGATGATGAAACTCTGCTGGTTTTACCAAACGGGATGATTCTCTGCAGTTACGGGGCCATTTGTTTCTTTTTGATCTAAAATAAAACACTTACTGGATGATATTTGGGAGGATGGTCGTTGGTTGTTGAACAGAAAACAATAGCAGCCAGGAACAGTCCCATCAGAAGGAAAAGCAGCCAGACGGGAAACTCGTCCTGGATCATTTTATTTCCATCTGGAACAAAAACAAAACAAACAGGATAATTACAACATATGGTTCTTATACACCGTCTTCATCGTGCAAGGTGATGAACTTACATTTTCCTGACTGGAAGACGAGCACACAGACCAGAGGAGCAGTTATCAGGTGGAGGGAGTTTAACGGGCGTCTCCAGTTTTTGTCTTCTTTGTCAGGGTCCACCACGGGGACGCAGAGCAGAAGCAGCACCTCCAGGGGGATCTGACAGCCGGAGGGTAAAAACATTACAGCTACAGACGACCTCATACAGTCACACGCAGACAGGTTTACACACACCTTAAGAACTTTAAAGACTTTCCATCTCCATGTTTTCCTCCTCCACTGCCTGTTGTCCACCGGATTCAACGAGCGCACCAGGATGTGACACGTGGACTCGGCGTAAGGCAGAAGCGGTCTGTACTCTGACTCTGCAGCATAAATACACGTGGACGTTGTGGTTGCACATTAACTCCTAATGTTCAGCATAACAGGACTGAGTTCCTACCGTACTCCTGCTGAACCGACCCGTCTGTCCGAGAGTGAACATCATCATCGTCAGAGTCCGAGTCGGATGAATTAAACTCTGCCTCAAAGAGGAAACACATCATCAGCATGAACCTGTGGAAACACTTCAGCTGTTGCTTTTACTGAGTCTGAAAGTCCCACCTGGCATGTACGGAACACTCTGGACGTCCGTGTTCACCGAGTTTTTCTGCCGACTGTAGATGTAAGCGCTGATGATAACAATCAGAACATAAACCACATAGAGCACCAGATAACCTGGAACAATGAAATGAAGCAGATTCATTACGTGCACGGATAAAGAGCACGATGCACGTGCATGTACGTACGTGAGCTGTTTATTTTTATGTTTAATGAGTCGCATTTCCTGATTCCTAATTTGATTCTGAGTGAATCAGGTGGTGATTTAAAGTGAAAAGGTAAACAGGTCTGTACTCTGTAGATCAGGTCAGGTGATCCTTTGAGCTGCATTCAGGTGTCGGTTCAGACAGTTCAACTGAAGCGGATCTCACAGCAAGAACAAAACATCTACAATTCAAAAGTCTGAACTTTCAACAAAATCGAACCTCCTTCTGAATTTTAGTCTGAATCCAGAATAAAGGTGTAACAACAGAATTCTTACACTTTCTGTTTTTAAAACTACACACTCTTACAGACGGAGATTTTCAGATTATTTTGGCCTTTTATAAGTAAATTATCGACTTATCGGGAAATCTAACATTGGATTTTTATTTTTTTGTATGCTCCAAATAAAAACAACAAAACCAAATTCTGAAAACTTGATGCCTCTGGAAAAACAAATTGAACTTTTTTGGGAACATTTTCACAAGTTTAAAGTCTAAACCAAAGAATTAAAGTCTTTAATAAAACACGATAGTTATTCTGAATAAATTCCTATAATTCCTAAACTGTAGGACTCTGTATAATAAAAATGTAACATGCTTTCTCACTGGGTTGAAACTTTCATAGAAATCTTTAGACGGGTCTTTAAGTAGTCTGATAATTGGATTACACCGAAACAAACAAACACAGCAGACATGAGTAAATAAACCGAGAGCGGAGGGTAAACGCCAGAGGGAACTGTCAACAACTGAAACATCTGTAAGTGAGTTAATGTTTACCGAGCGTTTCTCCCAGCATCACTGTTCCTCTGTAGAGCATGAGGAAAGTCCAGAACACTGCACACATGTAGAAGATAACGTCACGCAGAAACGGACGTGAGGCCATGGTGAAAGGTTTGACCAGCGCGACGCTGCCTGCAACGACCGTGGTAACAAATATACCAGCTCCTGAAAGAAAACAGCTTGTATTCAATAAATACTGTTTAGTTTATTTGTTTTTATGTGACTGTGATGAAGAGGAAGAGTCTTTACGCACCAAACAGAGCTCCGACTGCCAGGCCAGCAGTGTGAGGACGAGAGATCGCCGCCATGGCGCTGAAGATGTCCGGAGCTCCGTTACCCAGAGCCAGAAACGTCACGCCCTCAGAGCAGGATGCAGTTAAAGAAAGAACCAGGCTGGTTGTAATTTAACAACACAGATACTAGAGAAAAGTCCTGCTGCAGGAGGGTTCAGAGAAAAAAAAGGATACAGCCACGTTGTGAGTGAGGCGGAGGCTGGAGGAGATGGCTGACAGGTTGGGACAAAAACTGGGAACAAAAAAACCAAAAAACATACATGAGTGTGTCTATTAAACATACAGCAGCTTCTCTAACTCTCACTGATGGACTCCAAAGTCAAATATGTGCGATTCCAAAAAGGAGAAGTGGCTGAGCTTCCTATACAAATGCCTCAAATTGTCACTGTTCTACAATAAGCACTCTCAGTCATGTGACTCATGACAGTCATGTGACTGCTGGGCTGATAAAGCTGAGAACTGGATGTGTGTGTGTGAAGTGCAACTTTTGATTTCTGACACTTTCAACACATTTAGAAGAGGTGGGGGGGGGGACTTACAACTTTGAAGCAGCGAGTCCGAGAATAACAAACAGGAAGAAGAGCCATAAAATCTGTGAAGAGACACTGAAGTCAAAAACACACAGCAAGCGAATACAAGCTGTCAAAACCTACAGTCAGTCTCTGTGATTCCTGACCTGCAGTGAACGTCACTCGTTTGCTTAAACTGAAAGACTGATAACGAAACCCCGTGAAATCACGTTATTTTTGCAAACAGTGAAATTACCCTCAGTCAAAACAACTTCCTCTTTATCATCATGAGGCTGTTTTCTGACTCTGTCACACAAACATACAAAAGGTCTCACACAGAGAGTGATGGCGAGGGGAGTGAGGTTGTAAGGGAACGAGCAGAAGGTCAGACTCAGGTAGTTGATGAAGCCGTCCTGCTTGTCACAGTCGGGCGTCCCCCTCACGAATGCACAGCGTTCTGTGGCGTTGTAGCTCATCACGTGGTCACACTGCACATACAAGAGAACAAAGAAAAACCTGATGATGACAGCAACATGTTGCAAACACCGTTAGTGTCCAAACAGCAGAGGAAAAGGAGAAACATCCTCCTCCTCGTCTCGACACTCTAATGATTTATCAGTGAAAAGATAAACGCGTCTCAACGTGCATTAGAATTCATGAGAAGAATAAATCCTCAGTTGTATCATGACAGTTTTTTTGTTTTGAAGTTTTAAACTTTTCCTGATCTCATCAAAGAGACTAAAAAGACTGATCGCACAGTTAATAGATTTGATTTTACAGCAGGATTAAACTAGTTTCACACAGTTTAACCAGTCAGTCAGTCATTATCGGAACCCGCTTGTTCCTGACCAGCAGTCACAGGGCGAGAGACGAGGCTACACCTGGACATGTCTCCTGTCCTTCACAAGGCCACATGTAGATGGACACAAACCTTATATACATATATATGCATGTACATACACAACAATTTAGAGTTACCAATTAACTTACATGTGTGTTTTTGTGGGAGGAAGCAGGAGTGAACCTACACATGCAGAAAAGTCTTGGGTGGTTTCAAACCCAGGACCTTCTCATTGCAAGGCAACAGGATTACCAACTGCACCACCGTGCAGCTCAAGAATCACAAATCTAAATCTAAAAAGCATCTAAAAAGTGTTAAAAATAAATATGTTCTGACAGAAATCCTTTATAAGCTACATTAAAAAAATACATTAAATGTACTCATCTATATCATAACATATATAGGACCTGGTTTGGGTAAATGTAAAGAGAAAATGATCATTTTTTTGGTTTATTTCCACAGCTAAGTAGTTTACTACATAGTTGTTAATAATAATAATACTAATACTACTGCTAATACTTCACTGAAATACTTTCCTGATAAAGCTATTAATAGAGATGAAACATCACACTGGCATTACAGGTTTATAATGATCTGTGATGATGGAGGGCTGCCAGAGAAAACCAGTCTGAACATTTACACAGATCAGACTTGATACCTGGTTCTCATGAATCACGTGACAACTCGGCACAGCGACTAGCCGACTGCAGGTATAGACTCGCTCATTTTCTCATACAGGCTAATATGTAAATCAGTAAATAACCGAGTGTCACTGACCTCATCGTTGTTGTTCTCAGACATCATGGTTAAACCGGTGGACTGTCCAGATAATCCAACACGACCGGTCTGGCCGCTGAGGATCACCTGGGATCCAGACACGGACCGCTGGCCGAGCAGCGACACCAGTAAAAAGAAAACACGAACAGACATTTTGAGCCTCTTTATCCCGGAGCCAAGTCCATGGTTCTGGTGACCAATCAGTCCGTCATGTTGTAGTTCTGGTCTAGCAGCAGCTTTACTTCACCGCGCGCTGTAAACACCGAGAACACATATCTTCTTCCACTTAAGCTCCGCCCACTGTTTCTCAACTGGACTGTGTTGCGTTCAGGGACAACGTCAAAACTCAGAACTTTCACAGTAAGTACTTTTATCGTTGAAGAAATGCTTTTTTTATGTATTAAATGAACAGTTCCACTTGTGCCTAAATGTGTTCAAAATGTTCTTTACTACTACAAATAAAAAATAAATTAAAACTGTCTTTGAGCCGGATGCAAAGATGTAATTACAATTACTACTGCTGTATAATGTGGCTCCTACTATTACACTAATAATTGCCATCAAATATGTTGTTTAGTAAAATACTTTATGCATACAGCTGTCGGTAAGAACATACAGAATTTACTTAAAATTGTGGAGGATTGAAAGTCTGATGTACCAGTGTAATAAAATACAGCAGAATTTAGACGATCTGATATATTAGATGACAGAAGTGGTTCAAAACATTTATTAACTAAATGAGTCAAAGAGCTAAAGAGAGATCAAGAAACAAGTTTGTGTGTGTGAGTGTTATTTATTAATAAATGACTTATTTAAAAGGCATTTCAGCATCTTTTGTCATCACTTGTTAAAATGAAGAATATTGTATTTGAACATAATCACACAAAAAACTAATCAATCAATATTTAAATGAACTGGACAACTGAGAAAAGAGCAACATTTGCTACTGCTCACATAAACTCAAACATTAATCATTACATGCAGTTTATTTATCCAACAGAGAAAGAAAATCTGCATCTTCATTAGAGCTTTCACCACATCTGGACTGTGCTTCAGGTCATCTGCTGAGCAGATGTTTCCTTCCTCTTGCTTTTTATTAATTGTAGGACTAACTGATAAAAGCTAATTATAGCTGCAAATAAATTGTGATTTTTAAGGCATAAATACATTGTATTCATTTATTTATATTTAGCTATTTGTCTGCACAGATATTTCCTTTTCAATAAAAACATCAACTCAATCATCTGAAGTGGGTGACAGATAAATGATCAGCAATCTGTGATCCTTCAGTCATAAACCAGAGCAGCATCGATTGGCGCGGTGCTAGATTCATAGCAGCCTCTGTCTTGTTTTGTTGCCACGAGACACATGTCCTGTTCACACCACCTGGTGAAGGAAGATTAAAAAGAACATGTTTTTTTCTCCTCTGAGATGTTTAAATGTGTTTCTTTTTAATACCGTACCTGAGAGCTGCATAGATGTCTTGTGGCGAGGCTTCTTTCCAACATGCATGATCAATGAGAAGGGCACCTGTTAAAACATGTATAAAACCAATTTATGATGCAGATAAATGATTATTGTGTAGAGATTTAAATACGAACCATACAGATGATTATTTGGTCATTTATTAGTCTTCAGACTGATGCAGCTTCTATTTGACCCGAGCCTGTGTTGTACCCACCTGCGTAGACTCGAGCCAGGCTGTATGCCAGATCTCTGGCTGCTAGTTCCAGGTAACCGGGTCCTCTGGTAGCAGCCATCTTAACAAACTCCTCCAGTTTGGACAGAGCGTCATCAGCTGCTTTCACAGCTGGGGCCAGTGAGGAGACGCTTGATGCACCTGCAAGTAACGACTGCAGAGAAACAAAAACAAACACACCCAACATTCCTGTTTAACTCTAACACAAGTTACTGTTCATCAACTTGTCAAACTGGATCTGCCCTCCCGTTCACACCTTCATGTGGGTGAAGTAAGCATGCAGAACCATTCCTGAGCTACGGGCCACGCAGCGCAGGACATCTAGGGACAGGACATTTGTTGTACCTTCCCATATACTCAACACCTAGGAGAAAAAATAAACAAGCACGCATTAACAACAGTATGTGAGGTAGATATATATATTTTGGTGCCGGCGTCACCTGTGCGTCTCGAAGTATTCCAGGCAGCCCTGTATCCTCGATGTATCCCTGTCCACCGAAGCTTTCCAAACCCTCTGACACAACAGCAACCGCCTGAAACAAACAACATCAAAACAATCACACAAAACATCTCAGATTAAGATCTAACCTCGTGTTCTTACACACTGTTCACCTGTTTCCCGGTGTACAGTTTAACCACGGGGGTGAGCAGACGCAGGAGGTGTGTCTCCAGCTGGCTGGCCAAGCCACTCTCTTCTCTTCCTAACAGACGACACACGTCCATCACCAGAAGGAAAGCTCCACGAGTCTCCACCTGTCAACGTCAGGAGGACATGAGGAATGATGTGGGAGTTGGAAGCAGTTTGCACACCTGTTACTAACTTGCCTCCATCCTGGCGAGAGTCTGCATGTGCAGTGGGTGGTCTTTAAGAAGCTTTCCAAAGGCAGTGCGGCGAGTGGCGTAGTCACGCGCCAACTGGAGCACTCTGTGAAACACACACACACATTAATCAGCTTATTTATGACTGATATTATGAGGATTTGTTACAATGGGCGACGTCCTGCCTTCTCATTGCAGCTGCTGCAGAGACGCTATTGTGAATCCGCGTGATGGTCAGCATGTTAGCTATGGAGGCCACACCTCTTCCTTCTTCTGAAAGCTGTTGTTAAAGAAAATAAACCTTAACACTTAAAAAAAAAAGAAAGAAACATTTGATATCAAAGAAAACCGGTAATTTTATCCGAGAGATTAAAACAAGTGGCGCTGTATTTCTAAATGACGCTGGTTGTTGCAGTCAAGCGTAAAAAAAATCCCTCCTGCCTGGAAATGTTGAAAAGTTCTGAACAACCTCTGATAAAGATCACAAAGACTCTTAATATCTGATTTTTCTCTGCTCATGTGATCGTACACACAAGGGAAGTTTCCTTAAACTTGTTCCTTAAGTGTATCACACTCCTTACTTTAAGGTAAATGATTCCGTCCAGCTGTTTTCAACACCTGGTCAGGAAGTTATTTTAGTGATTGTAAAAATATGATCATCACTGCACAAAGATCTTACAGCCTTGCTGCAAAGAGCCGTATCTGTGTAACCTCACGCAAGATGAAATCTACTCTGATTAGAATAATTTATTCCTCGCTTGGGTTATTGATAACCAAAATTTCCACAATAGCTGAGAGGCTGCAGAACCAATCAGTCTCTTTTGAACTTGTGTCTTATGGTGTTTCTTCGAAGTTCTTGGCAGACAATCACTGATTCTAATCTCGTGTCATGTAACAGCCGTATCGACACATTTTCTGTGAGTGTGTTGCAATAAAAAAAATTCTGCACAAAAACATTTTCTCAGAAGATGACAGACTAAAACAGAGACATAAGTTGTTTAGTGCATTCAGAAAGGGTCACGTAGGACTCAGAAAACAGAATGTTAATCATGCGTGTGCAGCTTTGGCCTTCTTGTGATCAATAACATTTTGTCTGGGTCACTTTGTGATAACATCAGAGGCTCTGCTTAGTCTCACTGTGCAACTTGCTGGAATAAGTAACCGACTCTATATGCAGGCAGGCCGTCCAGCAGTAACTCAGCAGTCGGCATCTGTCGTGTCCCCAGCTTGTCCTTCAGCTTCTGAACTTCGATGCCCCTCAGTCGGCCGTCCATGTCTCGTCTCACCTCGGCGTAAAACAGAGACAGCCCTCTGCTACCCTGTGAAACATACACACCATCATCTGTGAAATCTTACAGAGAGTATTTTGTTTTGTGTGGTGACGGCTGACAGTGTGCTGCAGCTGTACCGGCGTGGTTGCTCCTGTTCCGTCCTGCACCCTTGCAAGTGTGAGAGTCATGTCTGCATCTGTGGCGGATGTAAACCACTTTAAGCCGTGTAGTTTGTATGAGCCGTCTGAGTGGGGAACAGCCACCGTCTCGGTGCCGGTGCCTGAAGACAATGAGAAGGATCAGTCAGTCGTTCATTTTCTGTACCTGCTTGTTCCTGTTCAGGGTCGTGGAGAGTTGGTGTTTATCTCTAGCAGTCACTGGGTGAGAGGCGGGGGTCACACCTGGACACCTGGACAACCACTCACACCTAGGGACAGTTTAGAGCTGCCAGTTAACCTCAACTATGTTTTTATTCTGTGGTAAGAAGCAGATGGTCACTGAAGAAAACCCGCACATGCACAAGAACAGTGCTACCCACTGCTCCACCGTGCAGCCCGAGAAAAAACAGAGTACAGAATACAGAAAACAGAATTTAATCATACTTTCATGAGTTTCTTCACATAAAATCATGATTTGTGATTTATCTCAAAGTGCTCAGGACTGTCTGACTATCAGGTG
The DNA here is from genome assembly GCA_006937955.1 of Pachypanchax playfairii. Taxonomy (NCBI): domain Eukaryota; kingdom Metazoa; phylum Chordata; class Actinopteri; order Cyprinodontiformes; family Aplocheilidae; genus Pachypanchax; species Pachypanchax playfairii. Next base: position 1,668,238 of record SSNP01000040.1, on the reverse strand, counting down.
AAGGTGACGATGGCTGACATGAAAGAAACGTGTCACTACTGACCCACATCAGATCCTCCCTGTCGCTCCGTCATCCACTGTCCAGATGTCCAGAACCGCTCAGGAGAACGGCTGGTTAGACGACTGAAGGCTTCTTCAACTGGTGGTGATACACCCTGAGACTTTACACGCACACATACAGACCCGCACACACACACACACACACACACACACACACACACACACACACACAAGTGTGTTTTGTTATCCTTATGGGGACCGTCCATTGACTTCCATTGATTTTAGTAACTAGATTTATACCTAACCCAAACCCTTTTCCTAACCTTAACCATTACTGATCTATAACTAACCCTAAGACTAACTAAAACTCTATTCACACCATACCTATAAACCTAACCCCTAACCCTAAAAAGGGGAGTCCCCCTCATGGGGACCAGGCTTCGGTCCCCACAAGAACCCTCGGACCCCAGAAAGATAGTAAAAGTCAGGAAACGGGTCCCCAGGAGGTCAGAAATACAAACCCACACACACACACACACACACACACAAGTGTGTTTTGTTATCCTTATGGGGACCGTCCATTGACTTCCATTGATTTTAGTAACTAGATTTATACCTAACCCAAACCCTTTTCCTAACCTTAACCATTACTGATCTATAACTAACCCTAAGACTAACTAAAACTCTATTCACACCATACCTATAAACCTAACCCCTAACCCTAAAAAGGGGAGTCCCCCTCATGGGGACCAGGCTTCGGTCCCCACAAGAACCCTCGGACCCCAGAAAGATAGTAAAAGTCAGGAAACGGGTCCCCAGGAGGTCAGAAATACAAACCCACACACACACACACACACACACAAGTGTGTTTTGTTATCCTTATGGGGACCGTCCATTGACTTCCATTGATTTTAGTAACTAGATTTATACCTAACCCAAACCCTTTTCCTAACCTTAACCATTACTGATCTATAACTAACCCTAAGACTAACTAAAACTCTATTCACACCATACCTATAAACCTAACCCCTAACCCTAAAAAGGGGAGTCCCCCTCATGGGGACCAGGCTTCGGTCCCCACAAGAACCCTCGGACCCCAGAAAGATAGTAAAAGTCAGGAAACGGGTCCCCAGGAGGTCAGAAATACAAACCCACACACACACACACACACACACACACACACACACACACACACACAAGTGTGTTTTGTTATCCTTATGGGGACCGTCCATTGACTTCCATTGATTTTAGTAACTAGATTTATACCTAACCCAAACCCTTTTCCTAACCTTAACCATTACTGATCTATAACTAACCCTAAGACTAACTAAAACTCTATTCACACCATACCTATAAACCTAACCCCTAACCCTAAAAAGGGGAGTCCCCCTCATGGGGACCAGGCTTCGGTCCCCACAAGAACCCTCGGACCCCAGAAAGATAGTAAAAGTCAGGAAACGGGTCCCCAGGAGGTCAGAAATACTATATAACAAAAAATATGCAAAATCCTACTTTATTTTAAGCTCCTCCTAAATTATTTGAATGATAATCAAGATTTTACTCAAATTTGGACAAAGCAGCGAAGACATCTTTTCATTATATGATGCATTTGGATTTGTTTTAGTTTTTATTGACTGATTTACACCAGAAGTCTCAAAGTCTGCACCTCACTAAAAACAGTAATGATCCAAAGTTGTGTGATTATAGTTTTGGAATGATGCTGAATATAATGTTTTGCAATAAGTTAAGAGGAGGATATGCTAATCGTGTTAGTTTGACGCTTTGAAGTTACCTGGATGACCTTTGCAGCTCCGTCAGTCATGGCAAGAGGACAAGTGTACAGACCAGACGAGGGGGAATAAATGTACAACTTGCTCATCTGGTAAACGCGACTAAAACACACACACAACACAAAAAAACTGCTTATTAAACCCGAACATATGAGCTATTCAAAAACAAAGATGTGTACAACAACAGCCTCACCTCCACTCTCCGAATGATTTCTCATATCCGATAGAAACCAGGCCTTCTTGCGCTGACAGGGTTTTCATACGTTTCCAGGCCTCGGAGGTCACGATGTGGTCCACTCTCCGACCCCAGGGATCAAAATGTACCAGCCGTGGAGGGTTGACTTCACACTCTCTACCCCACGTGTCCACTTCTGATGCCACACGCTCTCCAAATGCACTCAAGTCAGAGAAAACCACCTGTCACAAACAATTAAAAACCACCATCCAGATGTTTAAATATTCATTAATTTGGGATCCTGTTCTCTGTCTCTATAGCTCCTAATGCAGCGATGCAGTAGTTAGTTGTACCTCGTGGGGCAGGTGTCTCTTAAGGTATCCTCTGAGCAAAGCATCCTCCAGAAATGGGTTCTTCAGAACGGGCTGTTCCTGAAAGAAAGACCCGATCCTGGCTCTGCTGAATGGCAGGTAACCTGCAGTCGCCTCCCAGAGTTGTTCTTCATCAGATGTTCTTGTTCCAGGGTTTGCTACACTCGCCAGTCGGATGTGTATGAGTGGTTGGGAAGCACCACGCCACAGTCTGCAGCAGCTTCCAGCTACACGTCTGTTCATAAGGGCTGAACACACAGACATGTTTACGATCTGCCTGCTGGAGAGAAAGAGTCAGTAACAAGACGGTTACAGAAAGCATTTACAGAATTGTTTATTATTATTATTGACACTGATGTTGGTTTCAGTTCACTTTGTCATGCTAATATTTCTGCATAGTTAAACCTTGTCCAACAAATCATCTCAACTTGGTAATTTGAACATGGGATATTTTTTTTTAATGATTTTTATTAGACATTTCTTTAAATGAAGTAGCTTTGAACAGCAGAGGGTAAAAACTTGAGCTAAGCAAGCAGAGAACTACTTTCCGAGGGGAAACACGACTTGAAGTGTAACACCGGTGTTTAATAAAAAAACAAGGGCGGATCAGAGAAGTGGGTCAGAGGTCATCAGACTCCTTAATACGCATTTCATTTCATTTCGGTCTTTTTTTACTGTCAATTTCAAACGATGTCAGTAATCTGATGGTTAAAACTGTTAGCATATAGCTTCGTCTGCAACATTGAAGTTTAGGTAAACAAACAAAACGAAGTTGTGCAGGTTAAAGGTGAAGCCGGAGACTTTTAACGAGTTTACATTTAAAGCTCATTCAACACAGAATTATTTCCATGTCTAACTTTAAAGCATTACGCATGTAAACAATGAGAAGACCTTACCCGACACTAGCTAAACAACAAGCAGCAGCACAGTGACGCCTTCAAAATAAAAGTCCTGCACGTACAGGTTCTGTTCTCATGTCAAAATCCAGTGATCTTAATCCAAACTGATTATACAGAACTTCATCACCCGGAGAGAGTGTATCTCTAAAACACGGGAACACAGAAGGTTAAATCATGATACTCTAGGATTTTTTACAAGTTGTGACCTCCAGTTTTAAAGTGTTTGTTTTTTCAGAGGTAATTTCCCTTCAATCAAAATGAGGGACAATAGTTTATACTTTATCTACAGAATACATTATCAGTAACTAACATGAATACATAACTAATTTACAAATAAAAATTAAGTGTCCCACAATCAAACTGAATTTTAAACAACTTTATTTTATTATGAAACCTGATGGGGGAGCAGAGGTGATAGAAAATGTTGCTTGATTTGAAAATATTACTGACAGGTATAAATTTCCCACAAACATGTTGGAACAGAGTGACGTGTTTATTGTTTAAGGTAAAGATTTGTCAAAAATACAGAATACTTTGTTCCAACTAGAACAAGAGTGTAAGCATGCACAGTTTAATAAAACATTGTTGTGGAATGTTAAAACTTTTTCCCAAAAAGAAAACACAAATACTAAATAATCATGAACATACAGATTTACAGTGATTATTTTTTTTCCTTTTCAAAAATAAACACAAAAACAGTTGTCAAACGTTGAAGGATTCTGAAGGACTGTGGATTCTGATAAAAACTAACAAGTTTTTTAAGCTTATGGTTTCAGTTGTTTGCACCGAAAGATTCATTTGGTTCGCTAACCAAAGATGACTCAAGATAAAGAGCAACACTGCTGGTTGTTTTAGTGTAAAGAATGTTACTGTTAAGATAAACAGGGAAAAAACCAACAATAAACGGGTAAGTTAGTTGACTTGAAGCGTTTGTTTTATGATGAAGAACTGAATGAAAAGAAATGCAGCGTAATACAAGAGCACAACATATAAAAGGGAACTCACCTTAAGCTACACAAAATGAAACCATTAAATCAAGACAACACGTTTTAAACATACAGTCTATGAGCAGGTATATAAAAAAAGACTAAAAGAATAATCACAAGTTCAAAACCAGCAAATCAAACTCGTGATTTAACAAATGGAGGGACCAATAAATGAGAACATCCCAAATATTCATGGCGCTGTGCTCATGAACGTGGGTTTTTGAGAGATTTATCTTATGGCTGGACTGAAAAGTAAAGTCCTTATGTTCATCTGTCTTCTTTAATCGCCTTTGGTAAGGAGGTCCTCTATGTAGGCATCCAGTTCATCATCTGTGTTGATGTCAATGTCCTTTAATTATAAAGAAACATTTTACACTCATTTTCACATACAAATGTAAACTAATAAAAACAAACAGGTCTAATGTGTACATTCATCATAATGTGAAAGAAGCAGTGTAGATGTAGAAGTCTCACCTCTTGCACTTTTTGTAGAAGTGCTACAATATTTGTTCTTAGTTTTTGGAGTTTCTCGTCTGCCTCCTTCAGTTTGAGCTCAGTGCTGTTGTTTTTTTCTTCCACTGCTTTGGCCCTTGCATCAGCTCTGCTCTGGTACGAGTTACACAACGACTGCAGGCCAGATTCATACTGCTGAAAATACTCTTTCTGAATAGAAGGGAGGGAATAATCAATTAAACTTAAAATCTATGAGAAAACTGAAGCTTTAGCAGACTGTAGTTATGCTGTGCTGTTTGACGTGTTCCAGTAACGTCTTTAATTCAGTCATTTAAATATGAAAGTTCATTTAATTGAATTTAAGATCAGTTTATTGGGTCGTGTATCTCACCAGAGGAAATGAGACCAACTCTTCTGTTGTCATACTATTAACATCATCCTTTGGAATCCGAAAAGCGGGGGGGTAGAAATAACGCAGCATTGTCCTGGAAACAAGAGCAGGACAGTGAATGCACAAGCAGTACAAGCCTTAACTAAAGAATCAGAATCGGTTTATTTCCAAGTATTACTTGCACAATATAAGGTGAAGCTGCAGAGAATAAATCAAAGTATGAAGAACAAACATAAGAACCAGCAATATTTAAATAATGTCTGTGCATTTCTCAAAAACAACCTGTAAGGGGTTGTTTATATAACACATAGTAAGTTCTACTGGGCCTTATTCAATAGGTCAGTAGCAGAGGGGGAAACTGTTCCTGTGGCAGGAGGTCCTGGTCCTGATAGACTGAAGCTTCTTCCAGAGGGGCGAGTCTGAAAGATTCTGTCTGTGACGAATCAGCCACAGTCTTTCCTGCAGGCTTCAGAGTCCTGGAAGTGTACAACCTAACTCAAACTATCAACATTCGAAGGCATATGGCTCACCTCAACATGGCGACCAGACTGTCGGTCACCTCTCGACTGGTTCCGGGTTGAGTAGTGTCTGGCTCCATGGGTGCTGGGCCTTTCTCCACTTCCTGTTGGGTGTCAGGCGTCTGAGAGATGGGGGATGCTGGCCGCATCAACCGTACCTCATCACTTCCCTTAAACACCCTTTACAAAAACACAGAGAACATGTTTATCTCATGTAAACAAAAGACAGTCAGACTGTAACTAAACAGAAACAGTATCTTACCATCGGTCTTTGGGAGTGGATCGAGGTACGTAGTCAAACTTCACTTTCCAGCGAACACCCTGTTTATTTGTCTCCACAGCTATGACTTTACCTGTGTACCATTCTTTATTGACACGCACTTCCACCAGTAGACCCTTATCTGTCAAAGTAAAATAAATACATAAGTAATCATAAAAAAATTTCCCTTCCCATGAAACACAGTAAATATCATCTGACCTTTCTGAGCATTTTTTATGTCGTTTTCTGGTTCCTTCTGCGGAGCCATCTCAGGTATCTGCAAATATAAGAACCATTAAACCATAGAAGCATCTAACTGACCCCACAGAGCCACTAAACTAAAAAAGGTCCCAGAGTGGTCTCAGTCACTAGAAAAGTTGGCATGCTCACTACAAAAAAAGTGCTTAATATTAAGAAAACTACTGTTTGACTAACGAAGAGGGATTATTAGAAAAGAGAATGTTAATCTGAGAAACACCCCGGTGAGCTGTAAGATAAGCTCATCTCCACTGTTAGAAGCTGTGAGCGGACGCGGCTCAGGTAGAGAGGAACCCTGGGAAGCTACCTTTTGTTTAGCCCCTTGCTGCTGAGTGGGAATAGATTTAACAACAGAGGTTGGTGTAGTTGGCAGCTGCCGCACAGGAGTGGAAATTCCTTTCTTCTCTGAAGGTGTGTGTGTTTTAACCTGCAAGGCCAATAGCAGAGCGGTTCTGACTCATTAGACTCACCAACACTGTTACAAGCTAATTAAGTGATGCTTGCAGCAGTTCAGTACAAAGTTCACAAATAAAATTTGTAATACAAGAAGATGAAATGAAAAAGTATTTAGTTGAGCCATTTGGCTGCTATTCAGCTGCTCTGTGAAAACAATGTTGTTAAATCTACAGTGAGTGCAGCGTGAGCACCACTGTTCAGATCTCCTTCAGTAACTTGTGCTTCAAAACATAAAACTAAGAAAACTGAAAGAAAAAAACAAAAAGGAGTTATTTACATCTTGATGTGTACATATTAAACAATATGTGGTTAAATGATGTTGATCTGAATATTAAGATCAAGGGTCACTTAAAATGTATTTAAAAGCAACACTGATTATTTCTATATAAGAAAAAATCTGACTGAAGAACAGATTATTGAATCACAATCTATCAGTCTGATTCCAGAAAGACTATCAAAGGAAACACATGTTGCTTTTAGAAAACGTGTCCAATGTTAAACAATAATGAAAGTTTGTCAAACTTCTGGTGTTTTTCTTTATGGTCAGTGATTTTAATCAGTAACTACTCATTACTGTCTTGGAGTGTGTAATCCTTTGAATATGTTGTAAGTTTACTCTAATAATTATAATAAATATCAAAATAGTTTATATTTAAATCCATTAAATCGATTTTTAACATAATTTTCAACTCTAATGTGCCACAAAATTCAACAGAAATAATTTCAGTAACATTATAAAACCGAACTAGGAGCCGAGAGTTAATTATGTTTAGTTTACCTCTTCTAATTTGCCACGTTTGGGAGGCGGGGCCTTCTCTACAACTTTATGGCTACTGGCAGCGGTGGCCATCTTGGATTTCTTTGTTTTTGGCTCTTCCTGACTCTCCTCCTCACTCTGTTCCTCCTCCTCCTCCTCCTCCTCTTCTTCTTCTTCATCGTCTTCCTCCTCTTCATCTTCACTCTCCTCCTGCTCAATTATTCTCTTGCGCTGTCCAGCTGCTGCTGGTTTGACAGACGATACTTTGGTGGACGCCTGTGTGAAAAGACGACTGTGACTGTTTAAAGTTCTTTTTGGGTTTAATGTATTAAATTATGATCTAGAAAACCTTTTGACCTACCCGTAAGCTGCGGCTGTGTGGGGTTGTTTTAGCTGGAGTTTTGGGTGAAGACTTTGATGGAGGAGTCTTTGCTGCTGCAGCTCTTAACCTGGATGGTTCAACTTTAGGTGGTGGAGGCGGAGCTGCAGATGCTCGGGTGGGGCGCTGAGAAGCTGTACGTGTTGGAGGAACGTTTGGGGCATTCTTCAGGTGAGATGGGAGTGGTGGGGAGCGAGGGCGTGTTATGGACCTTTCAGAAGATCTAGTGGTCTGAATGAGTAACACGGACACAAAGATTGGAAAACATCACTACTAACAGTACAGTTAGTTACAGTAAATTAACATTAACCTGTCAAACCTGCTCCCAAAATAGCAACGCTAATCACAAACTGTTACACACACATGCTGAACATCAAAACGCAATGCCTGTTGTGTCCTGATTAAAACTACTCCAGAGTAATGAACACATCAGCGCAAGGACACTAACTCTACCATTAATGCAGGTTCTAAATGAAAACCGTCATGAAGTAAATGTAAAACTTGTAGACATGGTGCCATAATAAATAAATACTACAATCGAAGCTAAAGATCAGAGTGTGTGACCTGCTGTTCCACCAGTTACTATGTATTTAATAATATCAAAGATTTGACACAATTTGAAACCTGCAGATGTTCGAGTAGTGACAGCTCGTACCTGTGAAGTCTCTGTCGGTTTAGCGCTGACCTCCAGTGGTAGCTTTTTGATATCTGCTGCAGATTTAATTGTGTTGGTTTTCTGAAGAAAAGAAATCCAAATTTAAATGTTCTAAACTTCTCAAAAGAGAGCAAAAAGATAAAATAAGAAAGTAAATAACATACCGCCAAGACGTCTAGTTTCTCCTGTTGCTGTTTGATTTTTTCAGCTAACTCTTTCTTTTTGTCTTCAACTGTCTGTTTCTCCTTTTTCAGAATCCCACATGGTAGATTCTGTTTCTGTTCAGGAGCATCACACCTACAAACACAAAAAACAAACCCTATATCAACAATCTACAAACACATTCTACAACACAGCATTACAGGAAACATGGAGTTAACACAGGCATGAAGAAATAGATTACACAAACTGTTTCATAAAGATGATGCAATAAACTGCAAGTATCCAGATCCACATTGTGTTTGCACCTGTCCTGAGTGCTGTCAGGGTTCATGAGACACACCCAACTGTCAGGGTATCGTTTATCCACAGCATCCATCTGGAAGGGCAGCGTTCTCCATTTCAAACATTTATCTAAAAATGACACATAAAAGCTGAGGCCAAGTTTGTTGCAGAATGGTACTTTCTGTGTGACACAGTACAACTGTAATAGAGAGCAGAATGTGTAACCCACCACACTGAATAGTGAGTGGTATCTCCATGGCACGACGTCGCTTGTATCTCAGCTCTGATGATGGAGGTGCAGACCAGCTGGCAGACAAATATCCAAACTCATCCCAGAACTTCACGATGCCTTTTTGGGCTGCAGAAACACAGAAAATTTGATTTTAAAATGTTACACAACAGCAAGTTCGTTTTTCTGAAGGAAACAGCTCTTTCTAACTTGCTACTGTACATTTATTTTTATCTAAATTATGGCTCAAAAATAACCTTTTCTCATTTTTATCCTTCAAGAGGCCTCTTTTGAAAATATCACCTGTATTAACAGTATGGACATTGATTTAAACTGCAACAGTCTTTATCTCTACAGAACCTGTTGACTGAAATCCTAACTGTACTTTTTTGGTTATTTACAAATACTTTTTTAAAATAAGTTGTTATAAATTAGTTAACAGGGAAGGAAAACCTGTCCAAACAGAAAATCTGTTAACTGATGGACAACATCTTATATATGATGACACTATCTTTAAACTTCACATATTAAGTCTGAAGGTTCTGGGTCTTCACAGTCATTTTAATCAAGTCTATAAACCTCCAGATAGATTTCTTTTAGAAGAAACTCTTCTGCATCAGAGTTTGTTCAGCTCAAGTGTTTGTTTTGTTTGTTCTTTTGATGTTTTAGGATGACATTATTAAAAACGTGGGTAAAACGAGTCCCATGACTAAAACAGGCTCAGATCTGGACACTTATTATTTTTTTGCCAAAACCCAATCAATGTAACTGTAAACAAAAAACTAAAAGTGTAATTAAACTTTTAACTTCTCTTTATGAAAACGTCTGTCTCAATCCATATCTAAAACCACAAATATAAAAAAATTTTACTCTGAGAAAAATTTTATGTCCGTGAGATGAAACGTTCTTATTTAAAGCCTTCATGAGGTTTCAGTGATAACAGTGCAAATCAGTTGTAGCTGACAAGCAGGAATCCAACAAATAACAAAACCTTACCAATGTTAGCATCCTTCCAGTACTGAGCTAGATGTTCCCCCATGGCTTTCAGTAAGTGTCTGTACTCTTTAGCATCTGCAAAGTCTTGTTTGTTGTGAGTGGGCTCTAGAACCAAATATGGAACATCCACAACTCCAACTACGCCACCACATGCCCTGAAAACACACAAACACTCGTTATAATAAACACTCACAGTAAAAATGATCAGAATACTTTTTCCTTCAGATACTTACGTGCCTCCCTCAAGCTGAGGGCCCGTCTTCTCATACATCTTGATGAGACGAGAGCAGTTGTACACAAACATCCCATCCAGATCTCTCTGTTCAATGTTCACTCCAAATACAAAATTTAAGTCCTTGGGTTCTTTTAACGCCCTGAAGAACAAAAATTAAAACAATTAACCGAAGGAAAAGGTTATTTATCATGTTTAAATTTTTTAAAACTTTAACATACTTCTGTTTGGCTTCGAGATTCCTTTTTCGTATGTCGGCATCCCTTCGCAGCATCATGGCAGAATCCTGAACTTTTCTCAGAATTGCCTAAATAAACAGAAGAAAAGCAATAAGATTGTTTATATAAGTGAACAAGAGTCCATTATTTTAATGTCTGTTAAAATGAATTAAAATGTTTAACAAAACAAATTATATATCTGAGTAAAGAACGCTTGTATCAAACATTTTTGTAATGTAGACACAAAAAGTTGTCACAGTGACAGAACGATTCACAACAAAGCTGAAGGCTTATACACAAAAAAATCCAGATTCCAGAAGTTCATCAGCTTTCAGAAACTTGTTTGGACACGTGGAGTCAGTAAAACTTCCGTTTACACATTTACACCAGCACTTCAGAGGCAAACTAAAACCTAAACATAACACCGTATGTGCAGCACTGTGGTTGGTCACTAGGACAGATTTTTTGGGGGGAGGAAACTGTATATTTACACAAACACTAAAAAATAAATGTATCTAAAACATTTTAGGACATAAAAATGAGCTACATAGTGTTAAATAGTTACTGACGATTTTAAGACCTTCAGTACATCAATTTGTCTCTTTTTTTCATGAACATGTAAATCAAAACTAATTTAAAAAGAAAAAGTGACACTTTTTTTGTTACTAAGAGCAAACTGCTCACACAATGGCTTAAAGCAGTACCAACCACTCAAAATGCCTCAAAAACAAAAGACTCCAACAGCTTGGTGAGACAGTTAACTTCTATTTTTTCTCAAAGTAATTTACATTTCACAGTTTGGGAGAAATAGTATTTTCTTACCCGTGACTCTTTTGACAGATCATTTCCTAATCTGGCCTCCATAGCTACACGTTTACTCTCAGCCTCTCTGGCCTTCTCCTCAGCTGAAACACAGATCAGAATAAAATCCAGTTAGAATTTAAGCACAACTTAAATCAACATAAGAGAGCCATTGAGAACCCACCAATTTTTGCAAGATGATCTGCCTTTTTCACCTCTTGTTCAGCTCGTGTTTTGAAACGAGTCGATGTGTATTTATACATCCTTAATGGGGCAAAAAAAACCTGTGAAAGTTTTATCAATGAAATAAAAAATGTCCCAGAAACTGCATTAGCTCATTATGATGTTACCTTGGTTTATACAAACAGCAAGACAGTCTCTTAGTCCTAACTTTATGTCCCTGGATAAAAATCCTCATGCGTGGGTCGATGTATAAAACAGCAGTGTAGGCCCTAAAAGACCTCCTTTCTGGCTTCCTGTGTAAATCAGAACATTTTACACCAGTAATATCAGCTTAGGTACACATTAGAATATTTTCACTACCTGCTATAGAAGTATATTTGTTATTGACAGAAAACAACAGCTGATCTTACACTCCTTCCACAGGTGTCCCAGCCATAAGAATGTCCTGGTGGTCAGTCTCTACGTCCAGCTCTGGTTCTCCATTGTCCATCAGCTTTAGGTTGTAGATGACTACCAGAGTACCTTTTAACATAATTTTAAAAAGTAATTACCAATCAATTTCTTCCCACCCTCCAAAATAAAAAAGCCTTTTTAATGTAGGTAAAACTTTCCAGATGCTTACCGCTGCTGCTTTCTATTTTGTTGAACTGCTCCATCAGCTGTTGCTCATTTTTAAAAGGTGAGTATTTGAAGATGAGTTCAGTCTCTATCGCATATTTCTCTGGATCAGAGGTCAGCGGCTCCTTGGTTTTCAGATCCCAGGAAGGGAGAGGAACTATCACCTGACGTGAGAAGATTAAAAAAAAAACTTAGCAAAGTTCAAGGAGTCAACTTTCCCCAAATAAATCTACTGAAATATTATGTGAGATACGAAGTTAATTTAATGTAAAACTTTAAAACTTTTATATTAGTTATATTATCCAAACAAAAAGACAACAGAGACTGACTAAATGTTCCAACTAAGTGTGATTTCATGTCACACGTAGGTAATTTCACTTTTCCTGACAGTTTCTCATAAACATAAGGTGTTTGGAAACCTGTGATACACAAGTGAGAACAAAGAGCTGCAACTTTATAAAACAACTCTGAGCAGTTTATCTTCTATCCTCCCTGCAGGAAATTTACTTCTGTTTTCACATGGTAGTTGGTTTAAAAAGACTAAATAGAACACAGAAGCTCAGTAATTATAAAACAATTCTATATATATATATTTTGTCAGTGTGAACCAGTATTTGCATGTGAGAACCTGTTTTCTGCCCTGGCCACAAATTTTTCATATGTGACACAAAGAGTCCAGTTAAGCTACAGTGATGGAGCAGCTCTGCATGTCTCAACAGCATTTTCAAGGAAAGTGTCAACTTCTCAGTAAAATATAGAAATCACAGAAAAAATAAGCCATTCCATTTTCTATCTCATTTTTTTTCGTTTACAAAAGAGATCAAGTACAAGTATGCAAAATATCAGAAATAACAGATCTGTAATATCAATATTAAGTAAAAATAAAAGTCTTTATTTTTTTTCATGCGTCATTATTTCACTTTGTAAAATTTTCATTTAGCATCAGACAATTATTTCAACCAGTTCAGCTAAATCTGATGTTTCTACATGTAGTAGAAACTATTTGGTTTTTCAGGTTAAAAATGGCTACAATTTCAGATATGAAATTTTTAAAATCCCAATTATATTAGAAAACTGCATGTCTGTTATAAAACTGTGAACTCTGACCTCATCGAGTCCTTCTTCTTCATGGAAAGTTCTCGATAGGAAAAGGCAAGTTAGTGTGTTATCTTTCTTTGTGAACAAGATGAAGTCTTTACCGATTCGCATCGAGCCTCTGCAGGAACAAAAATAAAAGACTGCGTGAGATTGCTGAGATACTAGAACTCCTCTGAATATTTGTGTATAAACATCAAAACACTTGTTATCATAAAAGAAGAGCATGAAGAACTCACGATTTTAATCCATTTCCATACTGGCCAATATGAGTAGATTCAGGGGATCGTTTGCTTGATTTCCCAAACTGAATCACATAGGTCGCCTCAACTAATACAAGAAAGATGTTTTAAAAACGTGACAAATATTGTACAGTATCTGAAAACCTTCATGTAGATCAATATTAAAACTGCACTTACGAGGGTCCATCCCAATGCCATCATCCAGAAAACAAAGCATAAAACCACCACGCAGCTCTGGTTTTTTTTCTGGAAAATTGACACAAATTAAATATTGAGAATAAAATCGGCACATGCTCCATTTTATGAAACTGGTGAATTACTGTGAAGTGAACCTGTGTAGATGTCTATTCGTGTGGCGCTGGCATCTCTGTAATAGAAAGTTAACCAACAGTAAATACTTCTACAAAAATAATTCAATGACTTTCAGAAACACATTAACTACCAATCTATAAAAAAGGTTAACAAATCCAGATTCTGTTGTACAAACTTGTAGTTACCTTGAATTGTCCACCAGCTCAGCCAAGGCTCCAAATAAAAACTCGTGGGTTGTTCTGAAACATACCACCCAGAGCAAATTAATCCACTCTAATTGATTGGGATTCCACTATATTCTTAAACTGTATTATTAAGTTTATCTCAGCAGAGCTATCATGTTTTCAACAAATCCAGTAGACTGGTTCAGCCAATTATATTAATAACAAAGCAAATACATTTACCAAAAACTAAATAAATTCTGATCACAAGAGGAAACTTAACAGCTAGGGTTACATTGAGACAGGTTGTGTGTGTTTGTGTTAACGTGTAAGTGTGCAGGCAGCTGTGGTTTAAAGCTGCTACCAATGCCCTAAAATGGAGTGTGTAAAAAATACAAAACCAGGGTGACATCGCATGACAAATTAAGAAAAAACAAAGTAGTTCCTCTGGTCTACAAGCTTACTTGTCATTTTAGATTCAGGTCATGTATGCAAAGCTGATCACAAAAGTCACAGTAACTCTATTAGAGCTCATGTTCAACAATCTCTCACACAGAATATACTCTGTCTGTGTGATTTAGATAAAAAAAATGATTGTGTGGAGGATGAATTGTGATGACTGGCTAAAACATCCTGTGTTTCAGCTAACACCTGGGGCCAGTGTCATCCTCCCCTATATAAGCTCCTCTCCACCTTCAGTTCGGTTAAATAAGTGCACAAGTGCACGCCATTTTAAATAAACTATTATGAAGCAATCACAAAGAGAATTTATTTTACTCAGACTGGTCTTTAAACTAAGGGCCTTACATTGATGAACTAGTTGAAGAAATCTTGTCTGGTCGTCAACCTGTACTTCACAATTTTTTTGTTTGTGAAAAATGCAATGTAGTAAAAAACTTATAACACTAAAGACAAAACTGGTACTTACGAATTTGTGTGCAGGTATTCAAAGGTAAGCTGAGCCCTGCTCAGGTTGCTGTAGCTTGAATAAGCCATATCCCCTCAGAGGTTACGGTCCACCTCCTATCCTGGTTTTGTTTGTCTTCTTTCTGACAACAGAGCTCTACTCGAAAGCTTTCATGCTGAAGGAAGTAAAATACATTTCACCCCATCAAAGTGTTTAACAGCACAGCTCCATATTATATCACCTGACAAGCTGAACAGAAGTCGGTGTTATTTGACGTGGACATTTTGTAGTGCATTTCAAAAGAAAGTCGCACATTATTAAAATACTATGCAGGTGAAGGTATATTTAATGCACCACGTGGGAGGCCTGCAGAACAAAATATGAGTACAGCAAGGAGCGCCTTTTTGCACTGACTGCGCTGATTGTTAACACTTAATTCACTGTATAGATCTTCCCTCAACAACTCCACTAACATGTTTCTGGGTAACAGGACATCATACTTCTAAAATAATGCATAACACAAATGTTTTATACGTTACGCAACAATTGTAGTTAATGTTTATCGTTAAGCTAACGTTAGTAGCTAACGGACATTAGCGTCTAACAGCTTGTTTATGAGGCAACGACGTAAGCTAATGTTTACCAAGACAAAATTTGAACAAGTTTTCAGAAGTTAAAGTTAGGGTTATCATTCGGCAACGACGTCATAGTACAATAAATCATTCAAAAGAGGAAAAATTCTTAGTAAAATTACGTTTTCTTCTTCTCGGCATGAAACAATCCCACAGGCCGCAGAATCCTGTTTCTTCGACGTCTATGGTCAGTTTCCTCCAAAGCACACAAATCCCGCCTCTATTTTCTCAGAATTAGCCAATAGGAAGGCACCATGACACGAGCCTGCACAATCGTTGGATGAGACGTCTTTCTACGCAAAAAGGTTACATTCCTTTACGCTGAAGGTCTTGCAGACGAGGCTGAAGTTAGCTTCCGATTCGGCAAACGGCTAAAGGGCAATTACACCAAATTTGACAATCTTTAAACTGCTCTATCTCACATGCCACAATACATAGACACTTCAAACCTAGATTAGGTTATTCTGCACTAGTAGCAGAACAATTAAAACCACCTCTGGGATTTGTGAAAGGAGTTTCTGATTTGTGAAACTTAAAGGCCAATTTCATTCTTTTTTCTGCATCTGGACCACACTAAAACAGCTGTAGATCAAAAACTACAATAGATAGACACTTCAAACCTGGACTGAATTATTCTGCACTAGTATTACAACAATTAAAACCACCTCTGGGATTTGTAAAAGGGGTTTCTTATTTGTGAAACTCAAATAAAGGCAGATTTTATTCTTTTTTTCTACATCTGGACCACACTAAAACAGCTGTAGATCAAAAACCACAATAGATAGACACTTCAAACCTGGACTAGGTTGTTCTACACTAATAGCAGAACAATTAGAACCAACGTATTTAGTCACTCAATACCATTTCATGCAAAAAAGATTTTTTGGTGTAATTACCCTTTAGCCGTTTATCGAATTGGAAGCTAACTTCAGCCTCGTGTCTCGCAGTACACCTGCTTGCACCACAATAAAGTTATCAGCACCAGTTTCTTTGGCTTTGCTGATTAATTTCCCCAAAAAAATTATACTCTAATATTGCGAAACGATCAGCTAAAAATGGCGATCAGTATTAGTATAAGACAAAGGTCACAAATCTTTCATCAAACTGCAGCAAAAGTACTCAAATTCAATGTATCTGAAAAACTAAATCATGAAAATATGTAATTGCCTTTTAATTGTAAGAAATTTTGAAAAACTGAACTTGATGATTCATTCAAAAATAATTCATCCTGATACTATAAGATTAGTGCAGAATTTTGATATCTGAACTATGAAAATATAGTCATTATAAATTAAACAGAAAATGAACTAGTTTAAGTGAAAATGTACAACATAGGACAGAAGCCTGACACACAGCCAAGATTTATTTAACAACAATAAAGTACATTTTTTAAAGAAGACATCATACCACTGTTTTCACCAGTACTCTACATCACAAACTTGGGTCTTGTTAAACCGTCGCTCTTACAAACACAAACGGATTTCTTCGTATTAGAGGAGGACGAAAAATTCTCAGCTGTCAATCAGGGGCTCCTGTAAATACAGTAAAGCAGCAAAATAAAGTCAAACATTATCCAAAACGTTCTGTGCTACGAAACATTAGATCATAAAAACAAGCTTGTCTAAAAAAATTAGGGAATTACATTTTGGAGGTCGAGTCCATTCCGATAGCTGTAGTGCGTCTTTGAACTTGTGAAACTTGCAGTTAAGCAGAGTATGAAACAAACACAGATGAGAAACATACTGACTTCCAGCAGATGTTGCACTGCCACACTTTTCTCTTCCTAAAGAATATAAATCGCATAATCATTGACATGGTAACAAAAATGTATCTGCATCCTGGTGAAATAAGCTTTTAAGTTGTGATACTGTACCAGCGTTAACATGACTGTGAGTGTAGGATCATTCCTGAAGCGTAAACTGTAGCAGGTCTGTGATGCTGTTTGCAGCTGCTTCTTTACCTCCACAGGAATAGATGATTTATTTTTCTGTGATGCAGGGCACTCTGGAGGAAGCCTTTGTTTATCCAGAATATCACAAGCAAACCCATCCAATTGTCAAAAGCAAAAGAAATAAGAATTAACAAGTGAGTGAACACATATTTATTCAAAGATATGTATTATTTTTAAATATGAAAACAAAGAATCACAAACTTTAAAAGTGTGAATAAACTCACGGACTCAAAGGCAGGATGTTTGTTGGGGCACTTAAGGTGAGGCAGGTGTAATTACCATCAGGTGGGATCTGAAGTGTTAAATCAACCAGTTCTTTGTCTAGCAAGTAAAATAAATACTGTGAGGACACAGTAATCACAACATCCTATCATTTCAAAACGGATCTGTGTGAAAAACCAACCTCCAAGATGAAGCTGACTGGCTGCTAAGGTTGTGAATAAAACTGTGTTCTTCAGTAAATCTCTCTGCAAAGAGTTAGTCACAGTCAGAGGGACTCGGAGATGCAACACAGTGACAGAAAGACTTGTTGTCGAGTTAACTGATGGTGTTTGATTCATTTCCTGCTCTGTCACAGGGGGAGAATTTGAAGAGACTTGCAGAAATGAGCTTGAATTTACTTTCTCACACAGGTGGAATTGGGATAAAGATGAGAGAACAATATTCCAGTCCTATAAGAAGAATACAGAATGTGAACGTCAGTGTCACGTACCATCAGATAAAGAGAACAATACATTTAACAATGGTTATGAAAAGACTGTAGTAAATCAAATTATCGCAAAGGTACAAAGGAACTCTTACTTTTGTTATGTCAGGATTGGGCAGAGGTTGAGTGTGACTGTAAGAGCTGAGGTAGACAAATGAGATGGCCAGAGTCAAGAGACACAGAATAAAAGTTGCTCCTGGAGGATTATGGGATCCATATTTTCTCAGATTTGAAAGTGGCTGCCAGTAACTCATTATAGGCTCTATGTTCAGCTGGACTTGCCACCTTGCAAAAAGAAAAGTAGTGTCAGGACTTTTAAAAGAATGCAAACATTTCTTTCTTCTGTAGCTCTCTTAGGCATTTTGTTCAAACATGTAAATCAATTTGTTAATTATTGTTGAGACGGGGTCAGAACAACTCTCCAGTGTGTTTCAGCCTGTTACATTTTAATCAGAATCCTCCCTGTTTGTGTTTTCCTCCTGAATTCAACCTGATGCATCAGAATTAGTTTGTTTTAAAAAAAACTTTGCATATTTCTCCTCTTGATTTTGCTTCCTAACATCTTGAAAGTGGGAAAATCTATTTGCTTTAAACTTTTTTTTGTTTTGTTTTTCACAGCAGATTCTCATCAGCATTTATACAGTTCACATTAAATGTAATAATGACACACCAGTACTTGATTATGTGTTCATATCCTTATATAACTTGATGTCATTTTTCCCAATATTTTTACCCAGATAGAACTTTGATAAAACCAATAACAACGTCATTATTTTGCTTTCAGATTTTTCAGAACTACGTGAATAGTTTGTTACTTCTAGAAATCATCAGGTTCTACACTTTAGGCTCTTTGCATATCATCAAGTTACTGCAAAGGCTATTAAAGGCAAAATATATCTGTAAGGTCTGAAAAGATATAATCCAAAAGAAGTCAGGAGCTAACCGTAATGTCCCAGTATTGTTAGAAATTGATGCTTCACTTTTCCAACTCTATTATAAATACAGTAAGTTTCTTTAAAGTCCATCCATTCATCCTTTATCCTCTGCTTATCCTAGGCCAGGTTGCGGGGGCAGCAGCCTAAGCAGGGAACCCCAGACTTCCCTCTCTCCAGCTACATCAACCAGCTCCTCCCGAGGCGTTCCCGAGACAGCTGAGAGACATAGTCCCTCCAGCATGTCCTGGGTCTTCCCCTGGGCCTTCTCCCAGTAGGACATGCCCAGAACACCTCACCAGGGAGGCATCCCAATCAGATGCCCGAGCCAACTCAACGGACTCCTCTCAATAAGGAGGAGCAGCGGCTCTACTCCAAGTTCCTCCCGGATGACCGAGCTTCTTACCATATCTCTAAGTGAGAGCCCAGACACCCTGCAGAGGAAACTCATTTCGGCTGCTTGTATCTGCGATCTTGTTCTTACGATCAATACCCAAAGCTCGTGACCATAAATGAGGGTAGGAATGTAGAATTTTGCTTTTTGGCTCAGCTCCCTCTTCACCACGACAGACTGATACAGCACTTGCATCACTGCAGAAGCTGCTCCGATCCCCCTGTCAATCTTGCGCTCCAGTTTTCCCTCATTCGTGAACAAGATATTTAAACTCCTCCACTTGAGGAAGGACCTCTTCCCTGACCCAGAGAGGGGACTCTACACTTATCTGACTCAAGACCTCGGTATCGGATTTGGGGGTGCTGATCCTCATCCCAGCAGCTTCGCACTCGGCTGCGAATTGCCCCAGTGAAAGTTGGAGATCACTGTCCGATGCAGCCAACAGAACTACATCATCTGCAAAGAGCAGAAATGCAATCCTGAGGCCCCCAAACCGGATCCCCTCAACACCTTGGCTGCACCTAGAAATTCTGTCCATAAAGGTTATGAACAGAATCTCTAACGATATTTACACATAATTACACACAAACCCTTTTCCTAACCTTAACCATTACTGATCTATAACTAACCCTAAGACTAACTAAAACTCTATTCACACCATACCTATAAACCTAACCCCAAACCCTAAAAAGGGGGGAGTCCCCCTCATGGGGACCAGGCTTCGGTCCCCACAAGAACCCTCGGACCCCAGAAAGATAGTAAAAGTCAGGAAACTGGTCCTCAGGAGGTCAGAAATACAAACACACACACGCGCACACACTATTAGGAGGGATCTTTTAGAATTTATTGCTTCATTTTGTAGTACAGTATTAGTCTGCATTAGTCCAGCTACATATAACTTCTGCCATCTTATACATGGTATTTTGGTTGTACAGCTGAAATGTCCTGAAAGTCACACAAAAACCCAGAATCAACTGCAGCCACAGAGTGAGAATTTTCACTTCAGACAGACAAAACCGACCACACAGAAGGATTCTTCATAGATAAAGATTGGAACTGAGTTAGTGCTGCTTGATAAGAGATACTGACATAGAGACATTTACACAAAGTCCCAGGGGGGATGGTAAGTCTAACCCTAAACCACAGTCACCCCCCACCTTTTCTCTCTAACCATCTTTTAGAAAAATGTATCGTGTGAAGCTGTTAAAATCCTGTCTGTATACACTGATCTGGGTCTTTCTGGTGTTGGTAACAGCTTGCACAATTAAGACTTAGTAACTCCAAATATTTTTTTAAACAAGGAAGAACATACAGATAATAAGACAAATCTCCACAATAAAACCCAATAAACAGCTCATAGGTCTTAGGTGTGTGTTAATCATAAATATGACATGTCACTGATATCTCACAAAGAAAATCATATGAACTTTTAGGATAAAAATGCTATTTATCTCCTTTAACAAACTTTTGTAAGGATTTTAATGACGACGAACAATCGTCTTATTGTTACGAGAACTGAACATCAACACAGCACGTGTGGGATAAACATATTGAATAAAAACTTGCAACATTTACATACCTTGTGTCTTTACAGATCACGCCAGTTTTACTCAATTATTGTATAAAAGTGTCCTAAAAAGGAATGACGGAAAATGCTCCATCTAAAATTGAAAACAGCTTTCACGACGTAACGACACCTCTGTCGCTTTACGAGAGCGTCAACAACTACAGTCACGCATGTCACGTGACTGCCATAATCACTTTGCTAGTTCATTTTACACTAGAAAATATTAAAATTGTGTTTAATACGTTTATTTTGTGGCCAGAAAATTATTTATAAAAACATCCCAGTGCTGAATGTCGCTAAAATCGTACTACAAAATATTGGAACACAATCACGAAATGAATACATTTATTAGAAGCCATTCAAAGATATCGATTCAAAATTCGATTAGTCGAAAAATATTCAAGTATCAAATCATAACTGTAACACCAATGTTACCATTTGTTTTTAAAAATTATAGATTTATTGTATAACACCCCCCCCAAAAAAAAATACAAAAAAAAACTAAGAATAAACTGAGATCATTCAGAGTTTTACATTTATACATGTGCAGTAAAATGAAAAGTTAAATCATAAACAGCAAAACAAATGTGGAAATTTTTAAAACAGACACAAATCATTAATCTTGGATGCTCCTACATAGCAGCTGAGATTTTAAGTTACTGGGTTATTGCTTCCTGCTCAGTGTTCTCATATCTGTGATTTATGAAATATACAGTATCATTCGGCAATCAAACTTAAAGAATATCTTCTTTGTACTGACAATCAATGCATACAGTTTATTATTTCCCTTTGTCAAAACCTTAAAGTATTCCAGTTCAATATCTAAGGAGTCCAGGTGACCTTTATAGGCTTGAAAGTCCAAACATCAGGATGACCCATGTGCATCAAATCTTCATAAGGGGATGTGCTCCACTGGAAGGGAGGCACCTGGTCCCAGGTCGGTCCGCTTACTGCCAGCATGCCATAGTCTTTGTACATTTCATAGGAGGTCAGCTATACAGAAATACATAGAAAATTTATCAAATACAGACATTTTTGGTATATTGTAAATGTGTGATGGCAGGAAATATGACAAATAAACTAAGAACCTTCATGTCTGTTCCACCATGTGGTCTCTGCTTTAAGGCCCCAAATGGATATGTTCCGTTAGCTGGGTTCAGATCTGAACGAGCTGAGATTGAGTTCTCTCCATTCTCAGGTGGATTACACTCCTCACACCTTGATAAGGGATCTTCTTTGAAGTTATTATACCTGAATGATAACAGTACATCACATGCATGGGGTCAAAATGAGACTGATACTGTTAATAATCTGTGCTTTGCAAGCTTTACCTCATGAGGCGGACCATGGAGTCCAAATCTATAACATGTGTCTGGTTTCTCCTGAAAATCTGAG
The DNA here is from genome assembly GCA_006937955.1 of Pachypanchax playfairii. Taxonomy (NCBI): domain Eukaryota; kingdom Metazoa; phylum Chordata; class Actinopteri; order Cyprinodontiformes; family Aplocheilidae; genus Pachypanchax; species Pachypanchax playfairii. The sequence continues at coordinate 1,645,876 of SSNP01000040.1, read as the reverse complement.
CACGAGGACTCTGATCATATGAAAACCACGGGCCAAACTTTTTGACCAGTTCATTGCAGCCACTTATATTGAATATCTCCTTATAATACCTACACGTGAGCATATATGAAGAGAGCAAATCTGTACACAGGCAACAACAGAAAACACATGATTTATGGTGCAGATTTGAGTTTCCAGTCTGGATTCTTACGGTATGTTATAACTGGACCAGTATCCGTTCTTCAGCAGTTCCTGAGTCTTATCTCTGTGAAGTACGAGTCCTCTGCAGTGTTGCAAGAAATGCAGTGAGTGACAGAAAATTCTCAATGAATTACCGTAATTGGTTTAGATGATAAAACCTACGGAATCTGCTCCAACACAACAAAGAGGCCCTCTTTAATGTCGGTCTGTCCTGGAGTGAACTGGTTATAATCCACAATCATCCACTGATTGTTGTACCTACAAAACCAAACAGATCCAAACTTAGATCCAAACAGGACCGCTGTGGTTTAATTAATGCACCGGCTCATGTGATTGATATTAAACAACTGATTCAGCGTTTCACAGCAAACCCGTGATGAGCCTGAAAACCCGACTGACCTCTAACGCCTCATGTGACCAGCTTTCTTCTGCTTTTACTCCTCAGAGTTCACATGACACGTTCACACCGATTTAATAATCAGATTGGCTTTTTCTAAGGTATGTTGTTGTTGTTGTGCAAAAGGAGACACATTTTTACAGCAATTTTTGCAGTGTTGACATGCAAATTGTGTAAACAAAGACCTTTGGTCTGTAACATCACATGGTGTGTTTGTGCATTTTATCTCCCTGTGTTTATAAAGTAGGTTGTAATTTGTATTGCAGTAAAAAACTAAAGTGGATTCCCATTGAACTGCTACACATGGAGCTTCAATTATTTTTTATTTCCATTTAAACTGGGACAAAGTGAAAATAATTCTATTTAGAAAAGTAGATTTAATTCATTTTAACTCACGTTCCGCTGTTGTACTTTTCAAATATTTTGGCCCACTCCGTGGCAGTAGCAGCCAGTCGATTAGCAACGATGTTCCGCAGCCATTCCATGACAGAATCAGTGGGCTGAACAAACTTCCAGAGGTCCGGGTTGCTATTACCAATAGTGGTTTCCAAAGTAACCTGCAGACACATGACACTTTAGAACATCAAAATAATACCCAACATTCACAATAAACATGCTTTGTTTTTTTTTTTAATAATCTAAAACTTTTTACATTTTAACATAAAAGATTCTCACCAAGCCACTACTTAGGATGTAAAAGTCATCTCCAGAGAAGATTGATCCAGGATAAGATGAGAATGCCTGAGTTCCTCCAGGAAGAGGCTCATTGCCTGAAAATATTCACCACATCATAAAGATTTTACATCCTGCTTCACAAAACTTATAAAATCTGATGGTAAAACAATCCTGGTGGGTTCAAACAAAGGTAACTGGAGAACATCTAAATGTTTAGCTCATATATTTATGTTTTATTCTAAAAACTCACAAATAAGCACCAGTACTAAGTAAATCCCCTGAACTACCTAAAGGAGAAGTTTTAAAGGCAAAAATGTATTTCTTCATGATGCGCAGCATGGACTGGTAGTTGTTCCAGGTGTCATGTGACACCAGCAGATCTTTATTGTTGGGCAGCAGTTTAATGAGTGCAGAGCAGGATCCGGCTCCGAGGGGTTGAGTTCGGCTGGATTTATTCAGCGCCGATTCCAAGTCTTCCAGATCTCCACCCATTTGGAAAAGGCTGGTTGGAAAGATGGAGGTGAAAAACATGAGAGGACACTAAAGAATTTTCAATCATCTCAATTCATGTTTGATTCATAGAGAATAGCGATACTGTATTACAGGAAGCCAAATGGATTAATGGAGAAGGACTCAGTTGGAAATGATAGCTGGTCGTCGTAGCTGTCCTCCAGGCCTTTCAGCTGCAGCAGCACCAGACGCACCTGAGACACAAACACAAAACATCAGAACTATAAATCCATATTTTACAGCAGGGTCCCTTCAAATGCTCATTATGTAGTACCTGGTACCAGTAGGGGGAATTTGGCTCTGACTCCATCTGTTGCTGAACCCACTGCAGGTTGGTTGTGATGAAAGCCTTCAGGCGTTTGCAGTAATTAGACTCAGCCCTGAAGGGCCCACAGTAACCCACCAGAGTGTTCATCCACTGCTTATAGATGAGCTAAAACAGCAAAATGCCAAGATTAAATAAAACAATAAAGAAAAGAACTAGAACTGAACTGAGGAATGAGCTTACTGAAGATGTAAGTGCAGCCTCCACTGCACCAGCTGCATATGCTTGGATGCTGTCATTATATCTGCTGCTGGTTGTGACCTCCAGGAAGGACCAGCTGGAACATGAACCACTGTGTAAATTTCACCTCCATAGTCTTCCATGCATAAATATAGTCTGTATTTCTGCATGTAAACAGCTTGAGTAACAAAATCCTTACTTTAGAATATCCGATACATTTTTAATTTACAGAATTGTTGATTTACTGTCATGTATTTTATAATCTCGCAAGTTTTACGTCTATTCGATGTTTACTCAAATTCAAAGACACCAAAAGATGAAGTTCTCCCGCAGTTATGCGACGTGCAAACTTTGAACTCACCCCGATGTCTCGATGTCGTCTGTGAAGTTTGCCCAGGCTACAAAATCCTCCTGAAAGCCTTCGACGACGGACAGCTGTCCGCTTTGTTTGTCAACAACAGCTGATCGTATTTCGGCTCGGACGGACGTAAACAAGCAACACAACGCGAATAAATTCACATTTATTAAACCTTTGGTGGTAAATCTCTTATTTTGCCTCGACGCCATGTTTGACATATCCTGTCACATGACTGAAAGTGTGATTTGTCACATGACTATAACGAGACAAACTTGATTTCAAAATAAAAGCCCCTCTTGCCGCACTGATTTGATAGCCTGACCAATCAGATCCTCCTGCATTATGTTCAAATGCAGAACGTCTTACGTCTTTGTAAAGTATTCTGTCCAAGAAGGGCCTGGTTGATCAGGTAAGATTTTTGATGAAAACAACAGACGCAAAGATTTAAAGTTGTTGTAATTTTTTATATTAAAACCTTATTAGTTACATTATTTCTGATCTGCAAACGTGTGTTTTTGCAGTATATTTAACTTTATAGAGTCAATGTAGTACAAAATATTTGCAAACATGAAATTTACAACAAATTTGCCATTCCATCTGCAGAAAAAGTCACCTAAAATTGTTTCTTTTAATTCTATGAGTCCGATACACATTTTATTTAAAGTCACAATCGAGGAGTTTTTTTCAGGATTGTGTCGAGACCTCTTTAGAGCAAAAAGACTTCAGTCTTCAACACCCTCTTCAGTTTCCATCGTCTCCAGAATTCCTCCCAAAACATCTGCTTTTCGTTGCTTTTTGCCTGCCACTGATGTCAAAATAAAAGGAAAAAAATAATCAGCAACCATGTCAATTTTATTTATTGAATCATTATTTGTGGTCTGATAATAAATTAAATTCACCGTGAAAATGTTCCGCTGTTTTTCGTCTCAGTGTCTCCACAGAGTCCTCAGCGTCAGCCCACTCCAGGACGAGACGCCTCCCGTACAGATGGGTGCTGTGACAAAGAGCTGCAAAGGCTTTCTGCAGGAACAAAGAGGAAAAGGCATTATATCATTGTAACATTGCACTGCACACATTGTAACTGCACATCTAAAGGCTTAATGTTACCCCAAAAACAAATCACACACAAACCTTTGCATCCTGTTTAGTGAGAAAATCAACAAAAGCAAAACCTCGATGGTTTCCCGAACCTGCTGCTTTCTTCGGAAGACGGACAGTTTTTAACTCCCCAAACGTACTAAAGAAAAAAAAAAAAAACAAGGAAAGGAAAATAATAAGGAATCTTCGTTTAACAGCAGTTAAACACTAAATTAATAATAAACGACTCGATAAATGAGTGAACGCTACCAAAAGAGCTCTCGAACTTCCTTGACAGTGGCTTGGAAGGGAACGTTGCGCACGAGGATCTTGGATCCAGTTTGTTTCTTCTCATCTTGCTTCTTCTTGTGCGACACCTCGGCAGTTCTGCAGGAAAAGAATCAAGAACATTCTCATCCACATTCCAGCTAAATCTGTGTCAGTCTTCCACAGCAAAGCAACAACTTACCTAGTCGTAGCTCTCTCTGAAATCTTCACCTCTAACTGGTGATCGTCCACAGTACAGTGCTGGAGGAGAATCAGAGAGAACACGTTGTGGTTAAACTGAAGACAAAAGGCGTGAACGTTTCAGTGTGGATGTGGATCGGGTACCTGCAGCTGCCTCAGGGCCTTCTGTGCTGCTTCTGCTGTCTGATACTGGACAAAACCGTAACCCATTGACAACAATTTACCTGGAAATTCAAACAATAAAAAGGTTTAAACATCTACTTCAATCACTGGAAAACAGACTGAAACAAAATGAACATCTGAACATGTTAGAAATGTACAATAGGATGTAAGCATGATTGTATATTAAAAAATATGGTTTGAATAGTAATAGTAATTTATATTAATTTCAAAATGTGACAAATTATTGTGGCTGAATGAAAACACAATTTGCAACAAATTATTTTGTTAAATATAGAAATATTTAAAACCATTCATCATTATGAAAGTTGTATTTTTAATGTGAAGAACCTGTTTTGTCTCTTTTCTTGGAGATGCTGCAGGATTTGACCTCGGCACATTTGGAGAACACCTGCAGTTAAGAAGTAAACGTGATACATTTCTCAAACATCAACATGTGAATAATTCACTGATTATTGAGATTAAATATAACAGAGTTTAGGGTTAATTGTAGCTACCTCCTGTAGTTTCTCTTCAGTTGTGCTGAAATTGAGATTTTTAATAAAAAGAGTAGAACCCGGAACAGTTTCCTCCTCCTCCTCCTCTTCTTCCTTCTTTTCTTCTGTCAATGCTTCCTCTTTGCCTAATTGGACAGATTCCATATAGTTTTAACTCTTAAACAACACAATTCTTAAAGACTGTCATGTCAGCTGGTGGGATCACCTGATTCTGGTGTTCTGGCTGCCACAAACACTCCAACCGGAGCCCATTCCAGATACAGAGGGACATGATGGAACTGGGGTTTGAAATAAAACAATACAACACAGGAATCATCATTAGTTCTCAGTGTCACTGATCTGCGGGGTTATGCTGCTACACACACACCTTGCTGTAAGTCAGCTTTGTGAAGGCTCGTTTGGCTTCAGTTGGCTCCAAGAACTCGATGATGGCGGTGAGACCTGAAGGTGGCAGCAGCACTCGGCCCAATGAGCCGTGAGGAGAGAAGAGTTCCTCCAGCTCCGTCGCTGTCACTCCAGCGGGGAGATTTTTTACCAGAATCACAGTGACGCTCCTCGCTGCTGCAGCCTGTAGAAAAACATCAGGATATTAACGCACACGACATGATAAATGGCACTAATATAAAAAATATAAAGTACTCAGAATCTCGTTGAAATCATTTTTTTATATTTGAGATTACTTGACTAAAAGAATCCAGACAGACGCCGTTATCCAGCAGGAACTGACGAGTCTCCTGGACAATCTGAGTCTCTCCCAGCGCCATCCTCACTGCAACACTTCCCTTTGACTCCTGCAGGGAAAGAACAGTGTGTGAATGTAAAGTAACTTCCTGCAGCAGCTCCAGATTTCAATCTTTTTAAAAACCACTCACATGATCCAGGACTTGACTTTTAGTGGTGTTGTATTTCTCTGCAATGGCATCTGCCACAGCGCTCGTCCCCAGAAACAAAGCGTTCCAGTTGTGTGAGCTACAAAGACGCAGCAGAGAGTTTACATGTGATTTCAAACAGCTACACAGACGGAAACGATAAGTTTTAATGTGATTGTGTTGACCTGGAACTCGAAGCTTTGGTTTTAGCATCTTTCTGTCGTTTGTACGATGACGAGCCAGGACCACCAGCTTCTGAGGAGTCAGACTTTTCCTTCTTCACCGTGGAGGGAAGGACGTGAAGCATTCTACCCTGAAATATGTGACCATCCAGCTCAGCAAGAGCTTTCACTGCGTTCTCAGGTATCATGTAGGTAACAAAAGCAAATCCTTTAGGTTTCTTGGTTAGATTATCGATGGGAAAAAGCACCTCGGATAAAGGACCTGAGAAGGATCATAAAACACCAAAAAATGAGAGTAAATTCATTTTGTTGAGGTAAAAGAAAGTAACGAAAGTTCTTCTTAATTCACCGTGTTTAGTAAAAAGCTCTTTGATTTCCTCCTCTGTGCAGGTGTAAGGAAGGTTTCTGATGAAGAGTCGGCCGGACTCCGAAACGTCTTCCTCCTCCTCATCCTCCTTCAGCTTCCTGGTGAAGTCTCGGTCAATTTCTTTTGTCTTTTTGTCTCTTTTGTTTTTTCCCCACAAAGAATCAGCACGGAAGACCTCGATGTAACGCCCCCCTGAAATGAAGGATGAAGGAGATGAATGGCCAGTTTGTTTCACAAGCTCTCTGTATAAAGGTCTCGTATCCCTAATAACGGACTTAGAACTATTTTTTGGGAAGCAACAGTTAATTCTCAACTCTAGATGAATATCTGCAATAAGACAATAACAGTTTAAAGACCAACTGAGGCTATTCTTACTACATCATTCATTACATTCTTGTAGGTTTCTTAATCAAACATTTTTGATTGGTGGACTGAAATTAGTTCACAAGTTGCTACAAACATCTGGGAGATTTGGCTCAGGACACATTTTTAGAGACACATTACTGTCTGCTCCTTTAATACAATCAATAAAAAAGGTTATTTGAACTTAACAGGTTTAAACTGCTGCATCTTCTTTAACGAGTTATTTTACTTCTCACCTATATAATCTTTATTCTTCTTCAAAGCTTTTTCCACCTCTTCTTCAGATCGCAGATCCACATAAACGTAACCTAAAACATACAAACGACCTGTTGTGACTCATGGAGCTTGATGTTGTTTACATGGACACATACACACACAATCACACAGTTATATACAGTTTAAATTACACTTGCAACCTACCTGTTCTATTTCCACTTTCATTCTTACCGATCCTGATGGCCGCAGGCTTCAGGGGCGTCATGAACTCACGGATTTGTTGCTAACAAAGTTTCACATGAAAACATGATGAGATACTTGACGTTTTCGAAGAAAAAACATCTTCACTGACAAAATGAGGAAAAGATTCACCTCCTTAACACTGAACGGGACTCCTCTGAGCTTCACTGTGAACTCGGTCACCGGCTCCATCTGCAACACAGACATAAATAAACAGGAAGTGGCACCGAAATGTTTAAACAGAAGATTTGTCTCCATATTCACCTCCTGTTGGGCGCTTTTCTTCCCTTTCATCTGTTTCTTGTCCCCAGAAAGAAGTTTTGTAGCTGAAATGTTTTCACTGCTCTCATAAGCACTGTCTGCATGCTGAACAGGAGCCTCATCATCGTCACCCTCCTCTTCATCGCTCTCCTCCATTGTGCTCTCAGCCTGTACAACCTTGGAACGCAGGTAGTCCATATCTGACAAGCCAGACTTCAGATCTTCTTTAGATGCAGCTAAAACAGCAATATGTTAATAATTAGTTAAAAGATTAAATGTTTCTTGCAGCTTTTAATTGCAACAAATCTTAGAAAAATAGACCCACAAAACTGCAGCCCAGTTTTCTTTCACCAAAAACAACAAAAGTGCCCAAACCTTTATCTCCATCATCATATTCCTCCTCTTCATCTTCCGACTGGTCTGAGTCAAAGTTAAGATAATCGTCCGAAGCCAACTTCTTGTTTTTTGTCCGTCTACTCTCGGGATCTGTCGTATCCTGAGCCGTGTCATTGGCCCAGGTTGGAGCCTGGATGCGTTTCTGATGAACTGAAAGAAACTCCTTAAATCCTTCTTCCTCCTCCAGCTGCCATGGAACAAGAGCAAAGACACAGTAACAGGCCTGAAAACATTGTATAAAACTATAAATAAACTGAATTGACAGAATATTTCCAGTTTGTGAAAGATCTTGAACAGAGATTAAATAGAGGATCAGAATCAGCTTTATTGGTCAAGTATCATTTGCACAATACAAGGAATTTGACTTGGAAGAGACACATAGACTCTTCTCTCACAGAGGCAGCCATTTTTTGCATCAAGTTGGAGATAAGAATCTTGAATAAGAAGAGGGACACATGAGGATAGAGAAGAGAAAAAACAATCATCTCTGGGTAAACAAACATCACCGCGAGGACATCAAGGGCGTGAATGCGGTGTGTAATGTGGATGTGTGCGCGAGAGGAACGCTAACACCGTTGCTGAGGCAACGCTCTCAGATATTTGTGTGTCAGGATATTAAACATCAACTATCCTTGAGTCTGTCAGCTCCAGCTCAAGCATCGGGGGGGTGTTTAGAGTGTTCACTCAGCATGTCAGGAGAGTTTGGAGTTGTTTGGCCTTCAGGCCAGTCAAAATAAGATACGAGAGAGAGATTAGTGGCAGACTGAGGAATGTCAACAGCATTGAGTCCTTGAGACAAATCCAAAACAGCGTATTGGACCAAATCACATTAAAACAGTCAATCAATCAATCATTTCTCCACGCCGAGCCGAACCTGCACCTTCTCCAAAATGACAGCCATCTTTCCAAGGAGATACAGCACCATGTCCAGTTTGTGGTTCTGCTCCAGAATCACATCCAGCAGTCTGCAGTTCTGCTCTGGAATCACATCCAGCAGTCTGCGGTTCTGCTCTGGAATCACATCCAGCAGTCTGCGGTTCTGCTCTGGAATCACATCCAGCAGTCTGCGGTTCTGCTCTGGAATCACATCCAGCAGTCTGCGGTTCTGCTCTGGAATCACATCCAGCAGTCTGCGGTTCTGCCCCAGAATCAAATCCAGTTTGTGATCCAGGTCCCTGAACTTTCTAGTCTGACAGCTGGTCCATAAAGCCTGTACACTGCATATTTTCAGAATTTGTCGATACAGCAGGTAACTGCCAGCTCCAAACAGCAGGTATCCCAAGATCAGTAATCCAAATATATACACGTCTTCCACGTCCTCCACCAACAAAACAGACAGACACACCACCTTCCACTCGCCCCAGGAATCTATGATATATCCAGCTGCGTGAGTCAAGTTCGGGCACGATGGCTCCCCCTTCGCGAGCCTCAGATTTGAAAAGATTTTGTCCAGTGAGTTGGGTGACCATGATACCAGATCCATTATTTCAAGTTCAAAGATCTTGCAAAGAGGAGACTCAGAGATGCACAGACAAAGCAGGGAACAGGCAGAGGGTGGGAGGGGTCAGAGCGGGAGCAGAAAGTAAAGCGTGTGTCCTTGTCAGCAGACAAAGGAGTATGAGATTAGACACTCAGTTCTACATTAATTCATAACATTTTAAGTCACATCATCACCATTTAACAGCAGATAAAACTAATCTTTTACTTACTTTGCCCAGCGTAGTGTCAGCTTTCTTCTTCTGTGTTCAAAAACACATAAAAGGAACATTTCAAGTTGTTGTTTTAACTACATGATGACAACAGCGATACACTAGAGTCTGATTGATGTTCAGTACTGTGCAAAAGAGATTTAGGCTTCTCCTTCATGCAGACCTGACATCAACATCCCTGATTATAATGGGGAGAACATGAAGAGGCAGAATGACACGGAAGGATTTGTAAATGTGACCAAGTTCCTTCACAAACTAGCTGCACGTGAAGAACTTATGCTGTTTTAAAGTCACAGCTGCTCAAACCAAATATTGATTTCATTCAGATTTGTTTCCACTGCCTAAAACTTTTGCACAGTACTGTATACCTCCAGATTACATGCTGATTTTTCACGATATTTTCCCTGTTACCTTTTTCTTCTCGGTAGGAGGTGGATGAGCAGCAGGTTTGTCCTGCCCTGATTTCTGTGTGTGTTTACTCCATGCTTTTACTTTGGTGGGATCTCCAAATGCTTTACACATTTCCACCTACACATGAACAGGCAGTATAATGAGTTTATATGTGAAAAAATTATGATATAAAACCTGATGCTACGACTCGTACCGTGACTCTCGAAGTGTCCACGAAGCTCCGGTTGAAGTGTTTCAGCGCTCTGTTCGCATCTTCCTCGGATTTAAACCCCACAAAACCAAACTTACGAAACTTTCCGTCTTTGGTGAACTTCAGTGAGCAATCTGTTACAGTGCCGAAGGCAGCAAACATGGACCTGAACCTTTCCTCCTTCATCTAAACACAAAACACATTTCCAGTCATGTCACTGATGCTGCTAGTCAGTCACATCCGGCTGGTTTTTACTCACCCCGTTGGGAAGGTTTTTAACGATCAGTCTGGACATGGTTGTGGTTGTTGTAAATCCACTAAAACTTTATGCATATGATTATAAAAATAATGTCAACAAAACCAGCATGGACAGTATATCTAAGTCGCCATATTGAAGTTAGAAAGCAGGGATTCTTCTTCTTCTACGTTGGTGTTTCCAGCTGTTAATGTTTACTGCCACCTGCTGGTCATAATGATCCACTGCGCCTCTTACAGTCTGTGCACAGTTCCGTGCAAAAACCTTGAAAACATCAACAAATTTAACTTTGGATGTTTTTCCTCTTTTTTAAAGTTATACCAGACAGGAAAACATTTTGTGCTGTTTGTGCTTATTATTGTGGAAAGATGTCTTAAATTTATACTGCAAAAATACTCAAACTGGTTCACTTGAGTTTAGGAGAGTTTTCATGCTTGAATGATTCATATGTGAAATAGATGGTTTAATTATAATAACTAAATAATAACTAAACATTTCAGATTTTAGGGGGGGGGGATTTCAAAAGTTAAAGAAAAAAATCTGCAGAAAGCCTGAAGAAATGTAGATCAAAACCGTTTCAAAAGAGTGCACATGGTCCTGTTCATGTTGCTGAGATTAAATCTTGATTTGCTCATGTCATAATCAGCTATTTAATGGTGCTAATCACACCACAGATGATACTGTCACTTTCACTTCCTTCAGCCTTTCTGATTCTAACAAAAAGGAAAATAGCTTCATTCTATTTCTTCTATTGTAAGAAATCCTCCATCAAAGATCCACAGTCAGAGATTTCAATTGTTTTTATCTTCACTAAATCCTTAAAAATGTATTTCGACACAGAGCTTGTAGCTTCAGATCATGAGCACAGAAAACCTCCTGACTGCCTTCGTCTCTTTCCGCTAAGTGAAGTGTATCATTCCAGTCAGCTGTTCCCTCCTGTGCCCAACGACTGAGCATCTGGTATGATGATTCACACAAATCTCATGATTATCCTTCCAATTATTTACACTCACTGGTACATGCCCTTAAAAGAAAGCCATTCTGTCAGCCAGCAAGTTTTGTTTTACAGATAAACATATTAAAAGAGCTGAGGAATTTCCCAAATACACATGACCAGGAAGAAAAATGTAGCTCCCACTGTGTCTGGAGCGTGTTCTAAGCAAACTTGATGATTTTACACATGAATACAGATGTGGCCTCAGACTGTTTTTGAAGCTGTTTAATACAATTCTAAATTAAATCTTAGTCAGTGAATCCAATTTATAATAAAACATACTTAATATCAGATTTTATTTATTTTTTTGTTTTTTAAAAACCTGGTTTGATTCTGCTACATACCAAATTTTTCTTACTGCTAAGGAAAGCAGATCACAGATTAGAAAAACGTAATATCAAGCAACATGAAAAGTTCATAATAGTTTAAAAAGATTTTTATTTCTTAAGCTGATCTTTACTAGATCAAACCAGTTGAGGTATGAACCAACATTTGATAAAACAACAAATATAAATCACTGCAATTCACATTTGTAGATGAACTAAAGAGATTCTGTGTTTAATTAGACAGGCTTTTCCCACCACTGCTGTGTCCTTTCACAAACTTGTTGATACGATTAGTGTTTGTGCTTCATCAGAACTGGAGGCTTTTCTCCGGTTGAACAATTGGAACTCATTTTGGATTTCCACAAAGCTTTTGTTCTTGGTTTCGGGAAGAACAAATAAAATGTACAATGCCACCGAGGAACAAACGACAAAAAACACCAAGAAGCAGTAGTGCTGCAGTCCGATCTGTGAAAACAAAAATGACAATGACTGTGACACCTTCATACCATCCAACTTTTTTCTTTATACTTTGATCAAAGATGAGATTTTTAAAAGGCAGGACACTTACATCTACTGCCATCTTTTTTATGAATAATTGATCAACAAAAGCTAATTTTAACTTCTATCTATGAGTTCTGTTTCAAGAACTGTTTGCTTGCACAGTTATGTCAATAAAAGCAATTAATTCACTTATTTTAACTCCAACAAATAAGAAATGTTATTTAACTTGAACACCTACCACAATGAAAGGGAAGACCAGGCCGATGAAGAAGAAGCTGAGCCAGTTGACTGATCCTGCGATCATGAAGGCAGCAGGACGAGCGGTTTGTGTGAACAGTTCAGTGGTTAAGATGTTCGTTACGCCACCTTTACAGAAAAAACATACAAGAAAAGGAACCTTATTGCTGTAACTAACTACTTACTTACTGAGAAGCTTAAATTGTTTTAGCTGCTCACCTGGTCCCAAGCCAAAACTCAGGACAAACGCAAACACACAGGCAACACTCAGGTAGGGAAAAACTGGGCTGACGTCCTGTAAAAATAGGAAGTTAAAGTGACTGTTGACAACGTGTTGGAACTGCAGTTTAGTCACCTGGTCTGGACATTATTTACCTGTAGAGCGAGCGTCAGCGTGAATAAAACACAGCAGATGCTCATGAGTATGTATCCTCCTGAGATCAACACTTTCCTCCCCAAACATTCAATCAGCAAACCCTGAGAGACACACAGCAGGTCATGTGACCAAAAAGACCGTGTTGCGAATTAATTGAAATCCCTCAAACTGGATTTATGATTATCTTTAACATAATTACTTCCCCTCTCCCCTGTTTTTTTTTACTTTAATGTTTGCTGCAAAAAATAAAACAACTAAAGTCTTACTTACACATGTTAAAGCAGTGATGCATTCACAGGCGCCTGTTCCAACAGTTGCATAAGGTATTTTATCAGTGGGAATTCCAGACTGTTGGAATACATAATGTGTGTAGAAGTACATCTGAGGTGAATAAAGACAAGGAAACAGAGCTTTAAACAAAAAGAAGAACTTTAACATCTTTATAACTCTTTTGTGTGTTTGTTAAGTCACTGAAGTGGTCGCTGTGGTGGAAGTCATGCACACCGCATTGACGCCGTTGAGCTGTTGCGCAGCGTTGAGCACGATGATGGTAAGAACCTGCCAGCGTAAGCTGCGATCTGCAAAAAGCTCCCAGGGTTTCTTTGGTTTGAAGCCCACTAAGTTGCTCTTCTCTCTCTGGATGTCCTTCAGCGCAGCATCTGAGTCTGCTGGACCGTGCAGCTGATTCAGAGCTGCAGACAGAGAAGAGCGAGTCTTCACATGATCAAACTACTACAGGCTGCCTTTTTTTTATTCAATACCACCTTGTTTTCATCACTGAAAAAAAAAATCAGAAGGTCAAATGTGGAAACTAGTTTCTGAGAAGTCTTTAACCTTTCAAGCTAAACCATCACATGCACGACATTCTTCTTCTGCACATAAAATCTCATTGGTTTTAAAGTGGAATAATGGATCCTCACAATGAGAATGTTACCTTTTCTACATCCCTCTTCATCTTCTTTATCAATGAGCAGATAACGTGGGCTCTCAGGGAACCAGGGCAGGAACAGGAGCTGCAGGAAGGCTGGGATGCATGTGGTGGAGAGCAGTAAGGGCCAGTACTCCTCTCTGCCCAGGATTTCTCTGTATATTCACAAGAAAAGACCATTGATTCAAATTTTCCATTGAAATTGAAGATTTGCATGAGAGGCACTTTGTTGGGCCATTTTAATGCTCAGTATTTACTCGAGGCCCATCACTTGTCCAGAAAAGATCCCGACAGTGAGAAAAATGGAGGTTCCCATTCCCATGGCCCCTCGTAACGCTGTGGGAGCGATTTCTCCCAGGAACATGGGTTCAACGCACAACGCAGTGCCTGCAAAACAGGAAACGCTTTTCAGAAGCTATGCAACATCTAACTGAAAGATGATTTCAGCTCTGTCCCGGGTCAGCACTTTGTGTTTAAACATAAGAACTGTGATACTATAAAATATTTAAATAACCTTCAGAACACGAGGGAAATGAAAAGCCAGTGAATCAGGTTTACTGTCCGATGTTTGGACACATTGTGTGTGTTTTTCTCAGATTTGTACATTCCAGATTTGACATCACATTTCTGACTTCAAAGCCTTTATTAAAGGACTTACCTGCATTTATTCCACTGAGAAGACGTCCAATGATCAGCAACTCAAATGATCCAGCAGAGGAACTCAGACCCATCAGCAGAGCAGCCATTAATGAAAAACTGTTATTGGTGAGCAGAGTCCCTCTCCTGAAACACAAGTTTTTGTTAAAGGTAACAGATTGTAACAGCATTTAATTCAAGGTGTATTTTTAATTCTCGGTACCTCCCCAGCTTTACGGACAAAGTGCTGCCAATAAACACTCCTACAAATCCTCCTAAAGTGAATATAGACACGATCGTGGACCAGAGCAGAGTGAGACCGTGTTCTGATATGTTGGTTTGGTAACGCTGCATCCAGGTGCTGTTGATGAAGTCTTGTACATACTGGGTAAAAACAAAAAGCAACTTCAATGACAAACTGCACGGGATAGTTTAACATCATGAGTTAAGGTTAACACGGTGAAGACGGTGGTGCATTTTTTACTTCCTCTTACTTTGAAAAACAAGATAAAAACACATTAATAACAAGTCCTGGGTTTGTGTTTTACATCCATCACATCTTCATAACTCTTTTCATCATGAAGCTGCAGAGAGTTTAAGACTGTGTGCCTGAATGTGACAACATCAACCCACAGAGCGTCGCTAAGGACGATCAAGACTTACACAACCAGCTTTGGCCACTTATTTCAGATTTAAAGCCAAATTTCTAATTATTCAATAACACAAGACATTACTTTTATCTTTCCAATACATCTCTGGGTTTATTATGGCTTATTAATACATTTCTTATAAAATATACTTTATGTGTACCAGATGACACATAAGAAAGAAACACGCTTTCCTTTCTTAAATCCTTCGATTTTAACCTTATATTTCTCCATAAACTTTTCCAAATTGTGTTGTATTTTTGCAGATATGCATGTAGGGCTATTATAGATAAATAATTTGTTGCTCCACACTGAGAATAAAAAAGATCAAACATTTAAAACATGTGCTATAATAAAAGATAAACCTTTCAAAGTGTACTATAAGTAAAATGTACCGTTCTTTCTTAGAAAGCACCTCTTGATTTACAATGTGACAGCTCAGTGCCCTGCGGGGGAGTTTCAACACAAACGTGGCGCTTTTCCAACTTCATCTGGTTTAGTCATGGAACCATATTATAGTAAAACCGCAGATAAACATCAGTGTTACTGTCAAGTGGAGCGAACACGGATCTTGTCAGAGAGACTTTAACAGGGTCTGTTTGATCCGCGCAGACAAGTTGGCACCGAATCACAATCACGGGACAAATGCGGATAATTAACATTTAATTGGTTCAAACTGCTTCATATGAGCTTTAAATAGCTGGAGCTGACTGATAATGTGTCTAAACCTCACTGAACTGCATTCTTCAGTTTGAGATTTAAAGAAATTTATTATTAGTAGTATTAGTATTAGTATTATTACCTTTGTCGGCGCGTTGATGACAGATATATTATATCCACACTGAAAGGTTCCTCCTATACATGTAGCAAACATGGCCAAAAGAAGCAGTTTGCTTGGAAACTGCAAACAAAAACAAAAAATACAGGATTAAAAAATCTTCATCAGCTCATGAAGAATAAAAGCAGCGTCTGTTTGAAAAGTCCGTTATTGATGATCCTGATCCTGATCCACTTACCCTGTCTGGGCGTTTTGAGCCTTTGGTGAGCAGAGGCTCGTATTCATCCATGAAATCTTTTGGCATGTCGTCGCTGTTGTTTTTCTCCAGTTTTGTTCGGACAGAGTAACCCATTCTGAATGCAAGCGCAACTCTGCAGAGTCACAGAAGACGGAAGGAGAAGTTCGAGCTGCTGAGGATGAAAGCAGTGATCTGTTGTGAGGAAGACGCCGCCGGGCCTGAAGAACAACAATATTATTTTGTGTTTTCAGTGAAGTCAGAGCTGCAGCTCATCTCTGTACTCAGAACAGGACGGAGAGGGTTCTGGACAAAGATCAGGAAGCAAAACTGGATTCTTTTTAAAAACTTTTTCGACAGTAAAATTTGAATAGTCTGTCTGTCTGTCTGTCATTATAATATTTACCAGGTAAATCTCAGTGTTAATCTTAGAGTTTATGTGTTGAATCTTGTGTTTGCTGTGCTGCACTGTGGTGCAGTTGGTAGCACTGTTGCCTTGCAGTGAGAAGGACCCAGGTTTGACTCTGGGTTGGTGTCTTTCTGCAGTTTGCATGTTCTCCCTGTGCATGCATGGGTTTTCTCTGGGGACTCTGGTTTCTGCCCACAGTCCAAAAACATGCAAGATGATGAATCAATCGATGATTCTAAATTAAATTGTCCCTTTGTGTGTGTGTGAGTGGTTGTTTGTCTATATGCGACCCTGTGATGGACTGGCGACCTGTCCAAGGGGTCCCCCGCCTCTCACCCAATGACTGCTGGAGACAAACACCAGCTTGACCTTGAACAGGAGAAGTGGGTTAGGCCACAGCTGTTTTGTTTTGGATTCTGTTGTGAAATATTTAATCCTTCATCCCTCCACTTTCATTTCACTCCATCACTTAATAGGTGGGTGAACTAATTTGGCCTTCAACCAATTCTTGTATCTATTATCTTTAAGAACTTGTGCTGGTTTTCCAATCACTAAAGATTTTATTATTATTATTATTATTATAGATTTTTCAAGTGAAAAACATTTAAAGTGTTAATTTTATGTATGTTAAACATTATAATATTACTAAGTTCTTGTCACATCCTCTTCTATATGTCATCAGTCAGATAACCTTTTCCAAAAGGTATTTATATATATGTGTGTGGAGCTACTCTTTATTTGTTTGTTTGGTTGTAAAATTAACAATGTTGAAGTATTTCAGAGTATTTTTTTACAGGAAGTTACTTTCCACCACTGCTCATGAAGCTTCATTCTCATCGAGTATTTGTTGTTTTTATCTTTTATTACATCGAAGCTTCCAGGCTTATGATTAAAATAGGCAAAACTAAAAGTGGTAAAAGTTTTAGAAGTTGTGTTTGCATGAATTTCTGTGAAACTCGTGAGATTAAAGTTGTTTAAAATCAGCACTTTGTTCTCGGTCCCACTTGGACTTGTTGTTAGCTTTTAATTGGAATGAAACTATTTCTCCAAGCAGGTATAATATTCACTGTTCATTTATTTTCTTCAGAACACTTCAGACAATCTGAATCATCATTCTGAGGCTTTATGTTTTGCCATATGATGAGCCTCAACCTCTGATTTTCAGAATAAGAGCCACAATGAATGACTGTAACATAAACACTCACAGGGCCGTTTAGTTAAATGCCAATTTCAGACTTACAGTTTTGGGATCTTTCAAAAAAAATATCAAGACTCATATTCATGAATGACTGTAGTTATAATAAATACAAGTTAAAGAAACACTTCCTGCAGTGTGTAAATATCACTGGACCTGTTTTTTGTTTCTTACCTTCATATTACATCTTGTAATTACATTTTTTTTCAGCTCAGTAAATACGACCACTGAACAAACTTCTCTTGATTACATGCAACACTCAAGGATTAAGGAACTCCTCACGAATCAGGAAACATTTTTCAAACTGAACTTTATTTACAAATCTGAGCACCCGTTATAGAGGTAGTACAAACCATCATTAAAAACACCCAAATGTTGCACAAAAAAGTAAATTCAGTTCCAGTTTATGGATGATTGAGATCCCACCCACCACATCTCTGAGAGCTCATTGGGTTTTACAGAATATTTATTATTACTGTGTGGGTCTTTGATACGTTGTGTTATTTGTGGACAATAAATCCTTAATATTGTAACGTGAATGTTATGAATCAAAGGAGAGGCAGTGATATTTCACAAAGGTGTTGATAGGAGGACGGTCCCTGCTCCATCAGAAGTGCAGGACTTTCTCTTGTTGAGTGACTGGAACTCATTTTGGATTTCCACAAAAGTTTTGTTTTTTGTTTCAGGAACAACAAGAAAAATATAGATCGCCACCAAAGAGCAGACCACCAGGAAAACCAGGAAACAGTACTGCTGGAGTCCAAGCTGTCAAAATCAAAGAAGAGCATATTATTATTCTACATGGCCTAGTGCAGAATCAAATATTTTACAATCAGAACATAGTTTATTGATAATATTGATCGCACACCACAATGAAAGGGAAGACCAGGCCGATGAAGAAGAAGCTGAGCCAGTTGACTGATCCTGCGATCATGAAGGCAGCAGGACGAGCGGTTTGTGTGAACAGTTCAGTGGTTAAGATGTTCGTCACGCCACCTTTACAGAGAATAAAAAGTAGATGAAACGACTATGTGAAGATAGTGAAGGGAAAGGTTTTAATTTCTTACCTGGTCCTAATCCAAAACTCAAGATAAAGGCAAAAACACACGCCATGCTCAGGTACGGAAAAAGTGGACTGGCGTCCTGAGAGAGAGAAAATTACAAAAACACAAATGTTGATTCATGCTTGATACTTTAGTTTAGATTTATAAACTGTAGGTTAATTACCTGGAAAGTGAGCGTCAGTGTGAATAAAACGCAGCACATGCTCATCAGTATGTATCCTCCTGAGATCAGCACTTTCCTCCCCAAACTTTCAATCAGCAAACCCTGAGAGACACACAGCAGGTCATGTGACCTTATTATTTTATCACAGTTATTGTTTGAAATCTTTTTCTTCTGGAATATAAGATTTACATATGTTATTTTTTTCCACTATAGAAATCCCAAATTCCCAAAAAAACTGTTTTATAACAATAAATTTGATAACAATTCTAATCCCTCTACATGAAAATGAAAGATAAAATAATTTACTCAAACATATTATTTTTTGATTAGATAAAATGTTTGTTTGGATATTATTACCAGCAATATGAAGATTTTTAACAGCTGTCTTATTATTTTCAATAGGTGATATACGTGGACTGCTGGTCGATACCAGCGTAACACACCATGTTGGATTTTTATAAATTATCTGAGAATTATCTGTATTTTACAATTAGAATGAAGTTTGTCTTGTTTCCATAGACACTGATGTTTGATCTGAATGCTGAGAACAGGCTGATGGTTCCTCATCTGGATCTTTTGGCTGCTGTTTCTCAAAAAGACCAAAACCAAAAAAAAAATGTTAAAAACTTTATCTTTAAAAAACTCTTCTTATAGTTATAAACTGCTCGTTCAGACAATGTGCACGTCACCAACATTATAAGAATTGTTTAACTGTAATTCGAGCTCCTGAGCTGCTTAGAATGAAGCACCTCAGTGAAGATCATGCATGTAACAACCATGTACTTAAACAAAAAAAAAAATAATGAAATGGCAGCACCCATAAACAGGAAGTGATGTAATTATCCCTTGTGCAACAGAAGTGGGCAGAGAACTGTGGTCCATCTCTGTATATACAGTCTGTGCAACAGTCTCATGTACTTACACATGTTAAAGCAGTGATGCATTCACAGGCACCGGTCCCGACAGTTGCATAAGGTATTTTATCAGCAGGAATACCAGTTTGCCTGAACACATAATCTGCATAAAAGTAAATCTAGAAAAACACAGATCGAGACACAGAAAGTGAATTTTTACTTCTTGAACAACTGATTTTTCTTTCATTTGTTTCAGGATCATAAAACTGGCTGCTGGAGTCGTACATACCGCGTTGATGCCGTTCAGCTGTTGTGCCATGTTGAGTAGAATGATGGTGACGAGCTGCCAGCGTATGCTGCTGTCAGAAAACAGCTCCCAGGGTTTCTTGGTCTGGAAACCTACCAGGTTATTCTTCTCTTTCTCAATATCCTCTAACGCACCATCACAGTCAGCTAAACCATGTAGCTGCCTCAAGGCTGCAGACAGGAAAGACACATGACTCAGAGACTGAAACCATCTGTAGACTCCATTCTTCTCATCTGAACGGGCTGCAAGCGGCTGACTTTCTGAGATCCAATCAAAAGGTTTAAAGCGTTTAACCTTTTTCTTTTCACATTGGAGCGTGATCAGAATGAGCTCACATGCTTAAACTAACAACCAGTGAGGGAGAAATGTCCCTGCCTCCAGCAGTGTGGATGCTGGTGAATGGAACACATTTATTTGGAACTCTCTGCTCTTTTTGACTACTGCAAAAAATTGACTGTGCAAGCCAACATTTAGACGCAGTGCACATGATCTCATGGATCAAAATAACAAAAAATATTTGACCTAAAGTGAAGATATTTTACCTTTTTTACATCCCTCATCATCTCGTTTATCAATAAGCAGGTAGCGCGGGCTCTCTGGGAACCAGGGCAGGATGAGGAGCTGTAGAATTGCAGGGATACAGGTGGTGGACAGCAGGATGGGCCAGTGCTCCTCTTGACCCAGAAATTCCCTGTATCATCACACAACATGGTCAGATCAGAATCATTAAAATGGTTTTCACTGACATGGCAGTTTGCGAGATTTACTTTTGAAAATAAATCTTTTAGATGGATTAGTTGTGATGTTTGTGCTCAGCATTTACTTGAGGCCCATCACTTGTCCAGTTAAGATGCCCCCTGTGATGAAAACGGATGTTCCCATTCCCATGGCCCCCCGTAACGCAGTCGGAGCGATTTCCCCCAAGTAAAGAGGTTGAACACATAAAGCAATGCCTGCAAAATTCAGTAACAAAGGAACCTTTCAGATGACACACAGTTACAACTTAAAGTATTTTAACTGGTCAAAGATATCAGTCATGGGCCTGAAAGTCTGTTTATTTCTGCTTTTATTTGACCGTATATTCTGTTTCTGTTCAAAGCCTTGAAAGGATTTCTATCATAATTTGGCATTTTATAGACACACTGAATTGAATTCATCAGATAGAAATGCTCGTTTAGATAAACTCAAATCATTTAGTATTTTTAAAAGATGAGAAAATAATACATTAACTGCAAACACAACATGGAAAAATCCCACTTACTCCTCTTGGTCCTTCAAAAAAGAAGATTTGACACTGCTCCAAAACCCTGAATGTAAGTTCATACAGATTTCCTCAGTTTATGATCTTTTTATGCATCTTTAACTACATTTTTTTGGGTAAACAATTTAAATAAACACCTGCAAAACGTATGGTGTTGAAGTATTTCTTGACTTTAGTTTTGATCCATTGTAATGAGTTTAAATGTGACAACGCGGATATTTACCTGCATTTATTCCACAGAGAAGACGTCCAACGATGAGCAACTCAAATGATCCAGCGGTAGAACTCAGACCCATCAGCAGAGCAGCAATTAATGAGAAGATGTTGTTGCTCAGCAGCGTCCCTCTCCTGAAACATCCACATCAAACACGTCAAAGGTCAAACCTTTGACATAAATAACCAACAACCATCATTTATCCACACCTCCCCAGCTTCACAGACAACGTCCCCCCGATCGATACTCCTATGAGTCCTCCTAACGTGAAGATGGACACGATAGTGGACCAGAGCAGAGTGAGACCGTCCTCTGGTATGTTGGTTTGGTACCGCTGTAACCAGGTACGGTTGATGAAGCTTTGAACATACTGGAGATAAACATGAAACCAAAACAGAACATAAAACAGTTTTTACTTTTTATTCTCACGCTGTACGTGGAATAAATAAGATATTTGTGGGGTTAAAATATACAGTGAATTTAAATACAAAACTATTTCACATTTTATTATAAAGCTACATTTTCCAGAGCCACATTCTTCAGGTAAAGCTTTACAACATGATGCAGCAGGGTTATTTACCGCTGTGGGTGCATTGATGACTGATATATTATACCCATACTGAAAGGTTCCTCCAACACAGGCAGCAAACACGGCCAACAACAGAGATTTATTTGGAAGCTGCAAACAGAAAAGCACAAATAAAAAGCTAAAACATAAAATGAATTTTAGTTTAGAAGTCCATCCACGTCACGTACCTTTAACCGCTTTTTATCTTTTATAAGCAGAGGCTCATATTCAGACATGAATTCTTTAGGCATTTTTCTCCTTCAAAGTCCCCTAAAATCCAGCTTTTGCTGTTTGTGTGGAGGGCTTCCTTCCTCCGGGATCTCGCATTCGAAAGTAAACTTAAATGTTACTGGAGGAGGAATTTATTCAGAGAGTAGTACAATTGATCTGTTGTCAGGAAATGAGTATAAAGTGTGGGGAATCTTCCACATAGTTTGGGAGCTCCGTGTTTATCAGGATTTCATGGTACGACAACTGTATCCAAAAAAACTGCAGTGGAATAACGCCGTCCTTTAATTAAAGCAAATGAAAAGTTACTCCTGCTTTACGAGGTTGAGGGCTTCTGTAGATAAATACATTGTTCAAATGAAAACTACTATAAATGTAAATATAACTGTAACATATGAGCCGTAAACATGTAACATGTTGTCTCCCTCTATGTTTCAAATAAAAGAAGAACACTTGAATAATCAGTGTTTATCTGCTCTCTAATTTTTAATTTTTTTTCCAAACAGGATCGTTACGTTCTTTTAATTTTTTTTACAGGTGGATCATTAAACACAAGGCTGAAAATGTTACAGGATTATGGAAAGGCTTATTGCTGTGAATAATTAGTGAAAACAAACAGGAAGAGAACAAAGAGTAAATCATCTGCTGTTTCTTCTTTATCTTGGAAGTTGAAATGTTTTTTACGGAGGAATGCAGAGACTTTTTGGGTAACAAATCTTCTGCGCAGCTAAAAACAATAAAAAAGATGATAAAGAGATTTTTACCATCAGTCAGCACAAAATACATGCAAACATATGGTTTTTATTGTTGTTGAATACTTATCCAAAAGGATGTATTAGTTTTAAATGTGCTCTAGATCTGTCAAGAAAAGGAATTTGTTTTAGATGTTTTGAACAATTTTCCTACTTTTTTTTTACTTTGAGTTATGAATTTACTATTTTTAGAAGCTGCTGTATTTTGCTCCAAGTACAAAAAAACCTGAAGTCACTGCACTGCACACAGGATCCTTGTTTTTCTGACACAAATGTTCACAACACGTCTCCAGTCTAACGAGATAAAAACACACATAAATTTTCGAACATCTTTTGCACAACAGCATTAAACTAATGTTCTGTTATCTTAAAAGAAGAGCTGGGATATTTTACGTTAAGAAAATCCTACAATCACCAATTGGTTCTACACTCACCTCTTTCCTTGATTCCATTGATCCCTTATTTGAATGTTTCTCTGAAGATGCCCTGAGACAGTGTCCGTATGAAGCATTAGTAGCGTGTCCAGCACCTCAGTTGGAGTCTGCTGCACAGCTGTAAGGTGCAGCACATGAACTTAGCTCCAGGGTGAGCAGGGTGGGGAGATGTTAAATCCCCTGAAGCACATTCCTGCGTGGTGCTGAGCCTGAGCTCCTTTTGTAATAAAAGGTTCACTGACCTAAATGTGCTTTTGTAGTTCACTTTACAAGGACAACTTGTTCAATTTTAGAATAAATTTTGTTTAAAACATACAGACGAGATCACAATGTTTTTAGAGAAGATTGGAGGATTAACCAGAAACTGTTTTTAGTGGAGGTTGTGTTGAGGTTTAACAAATAATGTTAAAATATTAACTTTTTAAAAATGAATGTGAAGATTATTTCAATTAAAGCTCATTAGTTAACCCTGGAGGAAGATATAAAAATCAATCTTTATTTTGCAAAACTTGAAAACATAATGTTTAATTAAATGAAATGAGATAATCAGTGTTTAACAGAGGGCAACGCGTCTTTCTGACTTTGGATTTTTCTAAAAAGATGCATTTGGGATTTTTTCAGTATGAATTTAGTGCAGCACATCCTGTAGATTATTTGGATCATTGTTTTTTGTGTTATAAAACATCAGAAAAGAGTAAATAAAATGTCATAATCTCGAAACAACTGAGGGGCTCCATTTTTCTTTTTTTTGTAAATCCCTTTCATTTTTGAAAAATGAGTTTAATAATCCATCCTTCAATCCATTTCCTGTGCCCGCTGAGGGTCACGGGGAGTTGGTGCCTGACTCCGTGGTCACTGGGTGAGAGAAAGCTGAGATTCCACCACAGACAATGAAGGCATTGCATGAGGATGGAAAAAAGACTTCTTGTAAAGAAAAGGAAGAAAGCCGTATGTCTTCAGTGAATAACTGTTCTACACAACTTTTTTCTCAGTTTGGTTATTCTCATGAAAGAGGAAGCCAGATGTGATGGGTAATGCACAAATGGATGCTACAGGGGGTTTATAATTTGACTATTACTCCAGGAAAACAGTTTTAAAAAATACTGCAAAGTATACTGAAGGAAAATCCAAGTGCATTAAACTGTTTTAAGAAAGTAATGTACTGAACTAAAATATAAACACAACACTTTTGTTTCTGCTCCTATTTTTTATTAGATGAACTCAAAGATCTAAAACACTTTCCACAAAATAACCATCTATCTCAAATATTGTTCAGAAATCTGTCTATATCTGTAATTGTGAGCACTTCTCCTTTGTGGAGATAATCCATCCCACCTCACATATGTGTTTTAGACTTGCTACAATAAAAGCCACTCTGAAATGTTCAGTTTTGTTTTATTTGGGGGGTCTGGGGGACTCAGAAAACCAGTCAGTATCTGGTGTGACGACAGTTTGCCTCATGCAGATTGAGCTGCACGATAGTGACCACGAGGGGGCACAATTTCCGCACGGAACACTATGCGGAACACATTGTGTGCAACCCCTAAATCCTTCCGTCGAGTTACAACAGCTAAAAAAAAAAAAAAAACGGTTACCGACTGAGTCCACAATGTCGGGCAGAAAGCCCCGGTCTGTGGCGAACCCTCTGGAGTCTGCGATAACCACACCGAGCGAGAGGATACTGAAGGAATGTCACAATCTGTATATCGACAGCGAGAACGGTAAATTATCAGTAATCTGGATTAGCAAAGGAACCGTAGCTGCCGCTAGAACACCGGGCTGAGCTGCAGGGTGTGAAGGGAAACGCTGCTTGTTGAGTCTGCAGCAGCTGCTGTCAGTGTCAAAATACATGACAGAGAGTTCAGAAAGAGTCCAGCTGCACAGCTCCACAGCAAGCCTGTCTGTCAATCAGATTAAATACACCCAGATTACAGACACTAGTATTCTGCACAGTTCCTTCATTACTGTGTTTGTGTTGTGACTTCAAGTTATTTTTATGAAACAATAATGTGTTCATGAGAAATGTAGGTAGATTAACACACTAACAGTTAAAGCTGAAGTTTTCCCACATTTTCTATTTAAATTAGATTGAGCAGCACTTGTGATGAGGTTAAATAATTTGCTTGTCCTTTTTTACAGCATAAACATTTAAATGCTGTGAAAAATGAATAAAATCCATGCAGTTTATTTGTAGTGTGTAAATGATCAGATTGAAAATCGTACAAAGGAAACAGCAAATAAACATAAATAATGTGTTTTTTTTATTGACGTCAGCAGTGTTTATCTGCATGTTCAGGTTTTTGTAAAGGAAACCTGTCTCTCTTTGATTATCTGGATTGTTTTCAGGTCTGGTGAACATCGCCAGCAGCCTCGGAGTTCGACTCCTGCCTCCAAGAAAGAAGATCACAGTGATGATAATGGGAAACCACTCGGCAGGAAAAAGCTCCTTCATCAACTGGTAATATCATCTTTGTTTATTCGATTCACTGATGATTAAAGAAAATTTAGTGTTTTTAAAATATTGTTTTGATCTATGTATTTTTAAAAATGTATAAACAAATCAAACACCCCAATAATCTGGCCCAACAGATACAAAAAAAAAAAAAATAGAATTCTTAAAAATTATTCAGATGTTTTGAAGAAATGTTGTTTCTCAACTTGCTTTTTGATGATGATGAAAGGAGAAAAGATCATTTATAAATTGGCTTTTTGTGGAAAAACTAATTAATTTCATGTCTGACGTTGCTGCATTTTTGATTCAGTTCATAACTCGTCGATATTTGGATATCTTAGATGTAACATCCATGTGAATGTTTGATATTTCTTGGTAATTTATTGAAGGGACTTTCATAACAACGTGTGGCAGGTTCAGGGAGAATCTTTATGATAAAATAAAATTAACTAACATGCAGAAGTTGATTTATCACGTGTTTTTGTTAAAGAGACTTACAGAATTTTAAACACTGCCTTGTTACGCTTTTTACATGTGATTTTTCTTATTGTAAGTTGAATTTATTTTTGCTTTGTTGACTGGACAGAATAAAGAATGTAAAAGATTCTTGTGTAGTGATGATAATGATGGTCATTTTTACTGTTTTTGGTAGCAGTTATTTTCTACATCCTATAAGTGAAAAATTAAATGTTTTCTGCTGTTTATGTGTCACTGCAGGTACGTTGAAGAGCACATCCAGAAAACTGGCGTGGCCATAGAAACTCAGGGCTTCACCTTCATCACCAGTGGACGCAAGAGAGAATCACTGACGGTAGGAGCCGCCGTGCTGCAGCAGCACTTCCTGTTCGTGGTGTAAGAGAAGATGGAAATATCTCCAACACCAGATTCATTAAGATCTCTTCTTTGTTCTGTCCGTCCATCCATCCATCCATCCATCCATCCATCCATCCATCCATCCATCCATTTTCATCTTCCAGTTTTATCCACAAGAGATTTATTTCCCTTTTTTAACTTGGAGTAATCAGCTGGTTATAAAAGTAGATGAAGCAGTTTGTTAGAGGTTGGAGTGAGAGACACAGCTAGTCGTTGGGGGTGGGGGTGGGGGGGGTGCTTGTTGCTGAAGCATCGCTGCAGCACACACAGGCTGAGGACACACCTGCCTCCGCATCCTCTCCCATCCCTTAATTCTCCTCTCTGCTCTCGTGCTGCTGTCGTGAAGATGATGAATATAAATAATATATTTGTGAGCAGGACTGCAGAGGGATCGGCTCGGCTGCAGCACAGCAGCTGCTGTTAATCTGAGAGCTAACGACTGATGAAAGAGATAAAATGTCTCATTAGGTTCTTTCTCACGTTAACTTTGAACTCTTTCACAGGGAAACGCAACGCTGCATCTCTATCCTCACTTTCGACCGCTCCTTGAGTTCAAAGGTAAGATGATTTATTCCCTAATAAATCTGAAATGTGGTGAAATCTTTGCACAGTCAGAAGCCTGTTTGTAGATTTTATTTATAGAATTATCTCTGTGCTTTAATGTTGGAAAAAATCCCAAAATGTTTCTGTTGTGATAAAATCAGCCTCACAGAAGAGAAGTGGATTTCAACTTTGTTCATCCTGGTTGCTTTTATCGGTTTTATGGTTTTAAAAATTGCTGAAAAATGGATGAAAAGGGAAACTGTTGAAATACACCATGAGTCCATCACTAGAAAGAAGATTGGACAGTGAATTATAAGTAATGCTCCGCTATGTTGGCTGGGATTCAGATGGAAATGTTTTCTACACTCAGCTAAAAAGTTTTTAAAATATGAATTCTTTTTTTTTTTTATTAAATAAATATTTTATATGTAGAATTATCAGAAATCATCAGTCGGGAGTTGTCGAATGGACAGAGTTTGATGTGTGTGGAACAGGAAGTGTGACGGTGTGTGTGTGTTAGCTCAGACAGGTGCTGGTGGTAGCAGGAGCGAGCGGGTGTGTCTGCAGCCTGTGCGGGGGTGTTATCTGAAACGGGTGGGGCTTGATGTATGCGCATGTTGACCCTGAGTGAGCAGAGAGGGGGTCACTGGGCGCAGACTGGTGGCACGGCGTATGAGTCACACGCCCTGTCGGCAGCAGTACAGTGTAGTCAGGAGGGGCGGCGGAGAAATGTCACAGACATGAGAGGCGGCGCAGACCAGACTCCAGCAGCAGCAGCTCCACAGATCAGCTGCACCAATACAAGCAGGATTTATATTTGAACTTCATCTGGAAATACAGCGCATCAGGCATTTGTTACGTTCTCACAGCGGCAGAGGATGACTCATCAAAAAATCTCCTCTTATTCCTACGTGGGAGCAGATGCTGATTATCCTTTAGGACCTGCCCAGAGAAAACCATTATTTTATATGTGCATGAAGAACGTTGGAGCGTTTTTCTCTGAAGAGTTTCGACCTGTTGTCGGGAGTTTATGCAACATTTTATTGCTTTTGCACTCTTGAGTTGTTGAACCAGTTTATGGAAACAGAAGTGTTTTTCTGCCTGGCAGAAAAACACTGAAGTTTGCACTCAGTGTAGAACATTGCTCTTTTACTTTATGCCTTTCAAACTTCCATATTTTAGTTTTACACTCAGATGATGTTTAATTTCACGATCTCAAGCTTTTGCATGTTTATAAATGATCTTCACTGTAACTCGGACCAGCAGGGTTTAACTTGCATTTTTATGCACATAAATACATTTTAATGATCTTGATACTGCTGACTTTAATCCACCTTTTGACTGGATGCTTTTTATGGATATTGCATCCGTGCTGATGTAAGAGAAACATAGCAGCATGCTAATGTGGCCCGGCGGCGGCGGCCCTTCTCCCTGCAGCACAAGGATGTGATTTGTGTGGGGTGTTGACACCTGCCTCTTCGTATAAAACAGCCTCAGTGCCATCTCAGGCCTCCGCTCTGTTGCTGCTGTGCATGTGTGGCGAGGGAGGACGGCGCCGCGGGCTTTAACAGACCGGATTCCTCTCAATAGTGATCCTGTTCAATTTGGGAGCTGATTGTGATGGATTATAGTAACCTCACAGTGCGTTGCCTCACAGTCGTTCTTCACTGGCTAGCTTTATGTCCCACGCCCCACACTAAAGCTGCCAGTTGAAGAGCTGTTGTGTGTAACCATGACAACAGACCTCTCTGCAGAGAGGACAGTGCGAAATCTCAGGCTTTAAAAGGGTTTTATAAAGAGTCTGAACGTGTAAATGTCACCTGTGAGGGCGTGGCTGCTGGTGTGTGTCTGCTCGGTTTTGCTAATAAGTTTTGTGAAGCTGTGAGCACAAGAAGTTCTTTTGTGTCACTGATCTCCCCCAGCTCTCCAGGTATTGACTGCGCTGCGGTCCGCAGTCAGCTGTAGTAACGTCTTCCTGCAGAGACTGTTTCTGTCCTGATGGACGGCCTGTTTACTCACAGCCTCGGTCTTTTCCAGGTGTGATGGACTACCTGTCTGCTGAGATCTCTACCTCAAAACAGAAAAAATTCAGCCTGGTCACATTTGTGGACACTCCGGGTTTGGTGGATGGAGACATGATCTACCCATTTGATGTTAATAGCACCATTATCTGGTTAGGTAGGTTCTGATAGAATCAGGTTCTCTTTCCTTTGCTGCCACGTACTCTGAACAGTCGTGATTTGGTTTTGTCTCTTTGCAGGAGAACAAGCAGATCTGATATTCGTGTTCTTTGACCCGATGGGTCAAGCTTTGTGCAAACGCACTCTCAACATTGTGGAGAAACTGAGTGAGAAATGCAGCGACAAGCTGTTGTTTTACCTCAGCAAGGCGGATGAAGCCGGGAAGGAGACCGACAGACAGGTCGGTCCGCTGCAGCTGCAAGTCAGAGTAAACTCTGCGTGTCACTAACCATGTTGTTTCTTACAGAGAGTAATGATGCAGATCGTCCAGGAGCTGTGTCGCCGTCCAGGTCTTAATAAATGTGGTTTTGAGATGCCGACGATCTACATCCCCAACCCCCAGAAGGTAAAACCACATGAGTGCCTGGATTAGGTATTTTACAGGCTGTAGATGTTAAAACTTTATACTTTCAGTGTAAAGTACATTTTAAGATGCAGATTAAAACACGATGAGACTTAAAAACATAGAAATATTTCAGTGTCTCACTGTTTTTCCTCCAAGAACCATCAAGATTTTAATCTCTGATAAAGATGCAGCTGTGGTTGATTGTTGGAAATGATTTCAGTGTTTCATAAGAGTAATTTAACCTGGGCGGGGGGGGGTTATGAATCTGCTCTAGTCTTGAGTTATTGCCGTACCTCTATGTGATCTACAACCTCGACGCTGCACCACACAGTTTATTTGTTCGTCCCTTCAGACGTTCATTTGATTTTTTGCTGAGCAAGTGCGGCTCCACTTCCTGCTCTGTGCACCAAGCTGTCAGTCAGTTCAGTTTCCAGACATGTTGTTGAGACACGCAGGATGTTTTGAACGCGTGTGTTTTGTTTCATCAGCCGAGCAGGTGTGTGAACCAGATCGATACCGTTTGTCAGACCATTGAGAAGACCATCAATCAGGCTGTTCAGAAGACTCTGGATCAGCTGGAGAAAGACTCTGACCTCATTTGTTCAACCATCAGCAGCAGGCTGGAGCAGGATAGGTTCGACTTTTAAACCTCCTGCTCAGATTTTGGCCAGTAGTTTATTTATTGCAGCTGATTATTTCTGATGATTTCTGTGTGTTTCCTGTTCATACAGGGTGGATGCGGCTTACAACAAAAGCGTCCGTCTTCACTCAGTTCTTTGCGGGGCTTTAGGTGTTTTCCTTCCTTTGCTCTTTATCCTTAGTTTCATCATAAACACCTTCTCTGCAGAGCAGCTGCAGGAGCTGCTGGGTGAAGGTCCGACTCGCACCATCACGATCTTCTCTGTAAGTCAAGAGAATGTGAGAAATAACATTTGTTTTTGGTACGAAATGCTTCCTGTTTGGACTGATTGTGTGTCTCTCAGGGAATCGTGATGTATTTATGGGACTGGATACCAGAAGATGGACAGGTGGTCTGTGTCATCATTTTTGGAGCTTTTTGTTACCTCCTGCTTTTCCTGGCAAAGTATTTTGCAGGGTAAGTTTTACAAACTTAAAATTTATAAAAATATAAATACATAATTGCAATAACTCAAATTAATCCCCCCCCCAAGTCTTCAAATTTTTCTGCATTCAGCAACAAATTTCAGCCCAAACTAAAGGTGTAATAGGAATGTGATCTATATAAAATGATGCTTATTGTAGGTTTAGTTGTTTTTATATGTTTCATGATTAAGGGTTTCAGTCTCGAGGCCAAAACAAAGAAATGTAGAAATCTTTGACTGTAGAACATCCAGCAATGCAAACTGCAGACTGTTGCAGACAGACTGAGTTAAAACATGGAAAAAACTCCAATATTTACCAGTTAATAAAGTTTGATTACAAGTCAAGAAGCAGGAACTGTTTAACTGAGAAGGTTTACAGATTATTGTTGGAACTTCCTCACTGTGATATAATTTCTGGGACACAGAGACGGAAGACAGATTGTGACGGCAGTGAAAGTGTCTCCATATTAAACCGATAAAAGATAAACAATCCCTTATGTGAGCTTTATCTGAGAATATTGTTCTCCCAAACACACACCGAAACACTTTCAGACAAACAGAAGAAACATTTTTAATTAAATTCTCTTTGTTCTTTTTCTTTCAGGCGAGGAAATAAAACTTTAACGAAAAAAGAGAAGAGGAAGATGGCCGAATACAGCGATTATATCCACGATATTGTCAAACCCAAGAAGGTGAGACCGTTGTGTTGCATCTGCAAACTTACTTTAATTGAAGTTTTTCATTTTGTTTTTAACATTTGGAAACTCAGACAGTTTATTTTCCCTCCACAGGGTAAACTGTACGAGTGGTACCTGCAGCAATGTGCAGCAGAATACGACCTTTAACCCCGAAGAGGCAGAACAAGGTTCTCCACATTGTGAAAAGCCTGTTAAAATGTGTCGGAGTCTCAGTTTAAGGTGGAATCAGCAGGACTTTGTAGACAATCATCAGTTAAAATGATCACATTTTATTTCTCTGACGAAACCTGATTCTTCTTGTCAGCAGCTGATTGACAAAGTGCCTTTTTTTTTTACTGTGACGAGCCGAGACCGTAGCTGTCAGGCGAGAGGAAATTCATTAATGTGACTTTTTTCTATAAGCTTGTATGAAACAAACCAGAACTAAATGTTTACAAATGGACTTTTCTCTCTTTCAAACCAGCAAATATATTTATGTGAACTTTTTTTCTTACAAAACCGCACAGCTTCAACTTGACTGACGCGTTACCTGAATGTGTTTTTATAGTAGCCACAGCTGTGATAACATCTGGGCATTAGAATTAGACATGTAGTCAGTGAACGTTTGAGCTGAAGCCCTCCTTCCTCCAGTAATCTCTCTCTCTCTCCCAGGCGGATTTGTTTTAATAAGAAATTCAGACATAAGATATTTTTTATATCCTGAGCGTTTCCATTCAGCACTTGGAGCAGATAATCTGTGAAGCTGCTGCACTGACATGAACCTCTGAGCACTGAACACTTCATGAGTTTTTATGCCTTCACTTCTGGATTTGTGCTTATAAATAGAAATTAGTTGCCAAAAACAGTTGCTGTTTTTTTTTTACCTGTAGAAATGCATCAGCCCAAATCAGCACATCTGTCAAATCTTTCAGTTGCATCAATAATTGTCAGTTTATTTTGTTGGTATTTGTATCTGTTAACTTTTGCAGAGTTAAAACCCTTATTTGGCTCAGAAAACACTCCTATTAGATTATCTCAGGTGATACAGAAAAAATACCAATAAATGTTAGTTTTTACATTCTACTTGTAATCTGATATTTCATGCCAAAATGTAAGATAAGAGCTTTACATTTTGGGATTTTTAACCTCACATCTTTTAGATGTTTTCATTTGTAGTTATCGAGTTTGTACCATAGAGTTCATACCTAAAATGACCGAAACCAAACGAACAAACCTGGATTCTAGTTTTAGTTGATGTCATTTTATCAAGTGTTAAAAGTATTTGATCTCGAACAAATTTAAAGTAATTAACAAGCTGAGAGCAGCTTGTGATGTTCCAGCTGAGGAAAAGTAAAGATAATAATAAAAATAAAAGAAATCCTGTAAAATAAAACCATAAATGTCACAAACAATAAAAAAAGATTAAAAAATAATTTTAAAAAACAATTTTTATGAAACTGAATCATTTTCTGCTAAAAACTATTTTAGAACATTTAAATTCAAGCTATCTTTTAAATATTCTGTCTAAATATATTTAGAGCTGAGGAGTAGAAATCAGCTGATGTCTTCCCAAAATAATATACAACAACTTCTTTGGGCTATTTGCAATATTACTGTGAGAGTGTTTTTTTTTTTTTTTTTTTTTTTTTAGTTTCTTAGACGCGTATCAGACAAACTTCTCATCATGTAGTTTTATTTTCATGTATTTGTTCATCATTAGTACAAAACTTGGATTCATTCATTCTGTCTTTCTTTCAAAGTAAATTCATTTGATCATAAAATCAAACCATTCTGTCTTGTTCTTGAACACTTTATTTTACTTCGTTTTATTGGTGATTTGAACTCTGCAGCCTCTAGTCAATCGAAAATACTTCACAGAAACGACATGTGACTTCAAATGAAACACAACGCAGCAGCAGTAACTTGTTTTTTTTCTGGATCACTTTTATTCCCAAAATTTATTGTGAAATCCTGGTTTCTTTGTAAGAACAATGCCTTTATTTTGAATTGCTGCATTGTCTCGAGGGTCAGGATCAAACATGAGGATGAAATCAAACATTTGTTCAGTAGATTCAGAGCAGCGCTGAATGAAAACAAGAAAACCTGTGAAATTACAGCAATTAATAACGAAGCGACAGTAAAAGGAGCAGCTAGCTCAGGCCACAGACCTCAGTTCCCTGAGTTAGTAACAAATGATGTCCCAAAGGAGGTAAAATACCATTAAGCTGCATTCATCTACAAGTTATTGCTTTTTACTTTGAAAAATACATAAATCTATTGCACGAGCATTTTAACATGATTAGTATATGATTAAGCTTCTCCTTTATGAACTTCACTAGCAAGGAAATAAATTCAAGTGGTACATTGTAGTTCAGACAGTTTTCCCAGATTAAAGCTGCATGTTCTTGTTAGCGTGTGCTATAGCTGCATTCAGAGGGTTGAATAATTAAAAGGTTTTAAATGTTAGTGTTAAAACTCTGCTTTGGGTTTTTATTTTTAATTCCATGTCATCCTGTGGAGATCTAAGGTCTGTATGCAAACATTCAATCTGTGTTGTTACAGTGCATTCAGGATTATATGTATATACAATCTTATTTATACAAAATATCCAATGCCTATTCATGGCTTCTTATTAACAAAAGGTACATGTAGATACAAGCTGCATCAGCGTGGAGGCTGAAACTCATGTTAGTTTGTTCTGAACCTGGTGGTTCAGTCTATGTTTGGTTCAGTTTGTCTCATTAAAATGTCTCTCAGGAACAGAACAAGCTGCTGTCCTCGAGTGTCTTAGGCAGACAGTCATGTGCCAGATGTGTGTATATGTGAATATTATGGGATAGCTGCTCAGTGTCTCAGCACCAAATGTGTCCATACTGAGGTCCTGTAGGATTTTGGAATGAGTCCTTTGAGAACTTCAGATGTGAAGTCAGTGAGCGCCTTTGTCAATCAGCCAAGATATGTCTCCAGTCCTGCAACAAGAAATCCAGTCATGAGACACAAGTCCACCCCAACACGACGCTGCCTGTAAGGGTCAATACACGGGGGGAGGGAAAAGCAGATATTTTTCCGTACTTGCCAAGCCGCGCTAACATCCTGCAGTTTTTGTGTGCAATAATGGGAAAGACACAAGAGATAAGAAGGAAACTGTAGTTATAAAAGAAAAATGACAAGAGACAAGATGGACTGATAAAACCCAAAACACACATTAATGAAATAAAGCTCATAGTTTTGGTCTCAGCTGCTGCATGTTTAGTTTAACTGAACGTGAACAAGTGAGCACAAAGATGAGACCAAAATTAACTGGGTGGATTTTTTTTTGTTTCTTTAAAAGCACTTGATCCTTTAGAGAAAAATCTGTAATCTAATGAGTTAGAAAGCTCGTATAATCCTGAAAGTTATTTTTAAAAACTTGCTAAAACAGCTCATCATTATTTGAAATTAAAACTGTATTTCAACTTGTTTTTGGCAAAATTCCACTGTGTCTTTGGGGTGATCAATAAGAGGGGGAAAAAAATTTTATGTTTTAGTTGCATAACATGAGTTGTTTGTAAAAATAAATTTCAATTATTATTTTATTTCTCTATATTCTTGTCTTGTTTTACTCTGTGTTTACTCAGATCATGTATTTGAATATTCTAAACTTTCTTTTGTCAAAATACTTTTTTGGGATGAAATTGAATCAAAAATATGAAACCAGTTAAACTTATTTGACTTTTTCAACAAATAAAATCAGTCTCCTCAGCTCAGTGGATTTGAGACCTACAAAACAGAAACACCCTCTTAAAAATCATCAACTTACTCCACATCTCGCTTCTTAATCGTCTTCCCGGAGCCCAACACCTCCGCCACTCGGGACACAATGGGGTCATAGTTCATGCTGGCGACAGCAACCACCTCCTCATTCCTGCAGACGGATAAAATACAGAAACCATCAAATTATAGAAAACACAACAAACGAATATGATTAAGATAAATATGCAAGATAAATTACCTGGTATAAAATGCCACAAATCTCAGCTCATCAAGATCTCCTTGAATAATGACATCATCAAATCCGTCACCGTAACCTCCAGAAACAAAAAAACAAAACAACTAAGGTTTAAATCTTTAAGCGGTTTAGTAGCAGCACTTCTAAATCTAATTTTAACCTTTTAGTTCTTCTCTTTCAGGACGTCATGGCACTGATAGAATACACTCGACTAAAAACACTGAAGCACTTAAATGATGTTCATCCTGCTTTTAAGTTTTGGAGGGAAATAAACCACAGACACTTTCTGTGTGACACACAATTAAAAATTAACAAAACACTGAGTTTTTTAGATTAACTGAAAGAAAATTTGACTCTAAAATTAGCGAATAAAATAAATTATGAACTAAAAATACTATGCGGCACTATAAGAACACACCTCTTGCTGAATTTTATTTTTCTGTTTGTTTCCATTTTTCTGTTTCAACACCATCCTCCACCGTAATGTTTGTATTTAGTTCCAGTTTTCAGACACATCTGTAGTAAACAACCTGAACTTTCTTCTTTATTTCCTTTTCAGTGTTTGACTTGACGACTTTCATGTTTTCTGTAAAACAGTCACATGCTTCAGCTCAGTGATGTCTGCAAACACTCTTCTGTAACAGCTGGCTCCTTCATATTTATGGGCTTGTGCAGACATTTAATATCTGTGATTTATTGTTTATTTAAAAGATACACACAGATGTTTCTCTACCTGCATAGCGAATGGTCTTCCCAAACATGGCCGACCAGAAGTAAGGCACGGTTTTGATCTCAGAGGCTCTGCCCATCATGCCGAGAGCTGCCACCCTGCCTGCCAGCCATGATGGAAGAATACCATGAAACACAATGAAACCGTTGTGTTTGCCTTAAACACGCAGCCTGGATGAAGGTGTGACACACTCACCGTGAACGTGAGCCATCTGCCAGTGAGGGATGTTCACCTTCTTGTTGTTGCGTGGAGGGAAAGGAAAGATCACCACATCTCCTCCAGCAAAGACCCCATCAATATTAGTCTGCATCATCTGGAGTCACGTACAGCAGAAAAATAAAAAGACGATCACAACAAGTAATAAAATTATTGTTCCTCAGGCTCCAGGATCAGTAAAGTACCTTGTTCACAGTGATGAAGCCTTTGGAGTCCAAATGGATGCCGCTCTGTTTTAAAAAGCTTGATGCAGGAACGCTTCCTGTAGAGGAATCAGCAGGTTAAACATGAAGCTGACGGACAGAAAACCTTCTAAGATGTTACATTATTCAAGTGGTTTAGTTTCACCTGCTCCGATGACGCACACATCTGCCCTCAGGACTTTACCGCTCTTTAGAACAACCTCCTTCAGCTGGGAAACAAACACAAAATGCTCAAAGCTGCTTTCAGGTGGCCTTTTGGCTTTAATATAGAGATAAAAATTCTGATGTTCCAGTGATTTTAAGCAATAATACCATCATTTGTTGGTGGATTCAGGACTTGGCAGCGATACATATTAAATAGTATATCTTTTCTTGTTGTTTGAGGATATAATATAATAAAATAATGTAATGTAACTGGTTGTGATGGTTGTATGGAGCTGTGTTGGAAAATAGTTTCTTTCTCCAGGAGTTAAATGCTCAGCAGCTGATCAAACAATAAACGATCATCTTTTCATATTTTTATATAAGAAATTAAATCAGTTAAATTCAACTACTCTCAGATCATTGAGAGATTATGTTGGTTAATGAATGTGTTGTTTCACCAAATGATGAAGATGAAGGAAGAGTGCGTCTTAACAACATGTCCTCTCACTTTCTGAATACCTGTCCATGATGGCCGATCATCTCCGACACCTCATTCAACATGTAGAACTTCACCTTATTCGTCTCAAATAACTGCAAACACAAACATCACAGTTACAGATGATAAACGCCTCACGGCTGCCTTCAGTTCCACGTGGCCTCTAGAATCAATAGGTGAAAAGATCTCACACTTTGGTCAATACTGCAGTATTGACCAGGACAAAATAAATGGAATTAGCATTTTACACCAGCGCCTCCCTCTCGGAGAGAACGCTGATCATGGTTTTGTGGACGTGTTTGATTTCCCAGGAGAGAGAGTCTTTACCTTCATCATGGCTTTCCCTACTTTCTCCCCGAGAGCTTTTTTAAAGGGGACGGACTCAAT
Source organism: Pachypanchax playfairii (assembly GCA_006937955.1). Classification (NCBI taxonomy): domain Eukaryota; kingdom Metazoa; phylum Chordata; class Actinopteri; order Cyprinodontiformes; family Aplocheilidae; genus Pachypanchax; species Pachypanchax playfairii. The sequence continues at coordinate 1,608,064 of SSNP01000040.1, read as the reverse complement.
CCCGATGACTGAGACTGAGTGGGCTTTGTCAGTCAGAGCTGCAGCCACTTCCATTCCTGAAACACAACAAACACACAACTCCTAAGTTCTGCAAGCAAACTAATGCAGAATATTATAAATCAACATGCAATCAGAGGTTTTGTCTTTATAAAAACAAGATATTCCTAAATCACAGATCTTCAATGAGTCATCTGAGGAGTATGACCTTCATAACTTGTGTCCTAATTAAAGCCTGAATCTTTTTCTTTTTGTCTTCAAACTCTTCTTGAATGATTTTGCAGGATATCATGGCAGCTGCAGCTGTAAGAAGTTAATACAATGATGGAAAACATTTGAATGAAGCTGTGGAAGTTTTTCCTGCAGGATTTCAGTCAAAGCTTCACTCTGCTCCCGTCAGCCTGTCGACCTCTCTCTCAACTCTGAACTGACATGAACTGCTTCAGCAGTTTGAGCAGCAGCTCTTCCACTGGGTCTGACAGCTCTGCCAACCTTCACCCAGTATCTCATCACCTTCTCTAGATCACTGCTGGTAGATGCTCAGAAACATCAAACAAGCGCTGCAGAGGTGGATCACAGTTTGAAACTGGTTAAAAAGTCATTTCAATATTTAGGGAAGATTTAATTTGCCTACCAACATAAAAAGAAGACATATTCTTATTCAGATGACTTGCTCTTTGTGGTTATTCGTCTTAAACAAAGTGTGAGAACTGTGCTCAGATTTGTGTCTTAGCCTCACCGACGAATGACGTCCCAACGATCACAGCGTTCTTGTTGTTGGCCAGTCTCGCGACGCTGTTGGCATCCTCAGGTGTCCGGAGGTGAAACACGTTCTTCACATCTATACCCTTGTAGTTCATCAGTTTTGGTCTAAAGCAGCAAAACTTCATAATTCAGATATCATGACAGGCTTTATCATCTCAGCTGCTTCCTTGTCTGACAGATTAAATGAGTTCTCTTACTTGCTTCCTGTAGCAATAAACAATTTCCTGTACTCCATCCTCAAGCCGTCTTCGAACGTCACAGAGCGAGTCTTCACGTCTATAGCTACAACCTAAAAACAAATAGACAGAAATGTTAGATGCAAATGAGAAAATGCAGATTCGGTAGATTCAGAGGTCTCGACCTCTCACCTCTTTCTCTGTGAACAGTTCAATGTCGTGGTCCTGCAGGAAGTCGATGGAGCGCAGCCTCAGCTGCTCTGCTGTACTGTCTAAGGACTGAGGGCAAGCAAGTTAGCGCTGAGTAAATATAAATAAGAATCCAAATCAATTCTCATGCTTCTGTGATACAACCTGGAAATATACAGTCTGCAGATCCCAATTCAAACAACTGATACAACAATGATGCAATGACTCCAGGAGGTCAGTTATTATTTACTTCCATGTGTTTTTCTGCTTTGTGGCTGTAAAATAAGTAGCTGTTCACTAAAGAGCTTCTCTTTCAGCATCATAGACCAAAGCAGCACCTCTGCAGTCTGTTACGTAACCCTGTTGGCAGAAGTAGGTGTGTCTCAGTGTGTACAGTCTGAGTCTGTGTACAAACCTTACTCAGTTTAGGCCTGTCATACGGAGGGTGTCTGTCCATGGTGCACATGACAATGCGATCAGTGAAGCCTTCCTGCCTCAGCGTCTCTGCACACACTAAACCTGCTGGACCTGCAGGACAAAAACACTAGTTCACCCTCCAAAACAAGTAGAAACCAGAGGGAGAAGTTGGAATTGTGGGGCCGATGTTTCATTTTTGTGACAACAAGTAAAGAAATGCACCAACCTGAACCAATGATGAGAACATGACTGAAGTCTGAGCTGGAGTTAATGACGGCTGAACATCGAGCCATGGGCTTTGATCTCTTCTGTGACTGAAGAGCCTTGAAATATATAAACATGTTCAGAAGAGAGGAATGAACCTACCAGCAGAATTCCATTTCTTCTTCTTTCTTACCTGCTTGTTTGCACGAATGATCACTTTTTCCTTTTCAACTCTGACCTGAAGCAAATAGACATGACTGATGTGTGACATGACGTTTTCATGCTACATGTGTTACAGTGAAAGTGTGTGATGATGCAACACCAGCAAGGAGGCTCACCTGGAAGGTAGGCAGACTGTCCAGACCAGGGAAGTCCTCGATGTCTCCTGTTGCAATGTTGAAACAGGCGCCATGCCAGGGACAGCGCACGTGTCCTTTAGATAACACACCTGGAAAGACAGAAAATGAGTCAGATGTGCTGCAATGGACTGGTGACCTGTCCAGGGTGTCCCCCACCTCTCACCCAAAGACCGCTGGAGATAGGCACCAGCCCCCTGCGACCCTGAACAGGAAGAAGCAGGTTCAGAAAATGGATGGATGGAGTCAGATGTGTGATTTTACTTCTTATTAATGGTATGAATTAATCATAGTAAAAACACAACTTACCTTTGACCAGTGGAGCACCGTAATGTGGACATTTGTGGCCCATGGCTGAAAACTCTCCGTGTTCTTTGATCAGCAGAGCTCTGCCACTTCCCAAGTCAACCTCTCGCATCCTGTCCCAAACACAACAACAAGGTTTAATCTCAACTGAACACAGACAAAATAAATACATTTAATGTTACTAAATAATGTTTGATGTTTTATGTAAAGTGCAAAGAAACTTGAAAAAAAACTTTATAATTAATTTTGTTCTTGTATTTAACTGAAATGGTTAAAAAAGAAAAAATCATGAGTTCAAAGTGAAAATATCTGACATTAAAAAAACAATGTCCACTCATATGGTCGAGGTTTATTTTGGAGTGTTGGATTTAACAACAAACGGTCTGATTTCCACAGAAATCTACTTTCTAACACAAAGTTAGTCTCAATACTTGATGCTGACGGCTAATTTTAAATTAATACAAATAAGTTTCAGTATTTGTAACAATAATAATTATTGTGGTTTAAATTCTTTACAACACAAACATTTTAAAATTCAGAAGCCCCCTCAGTAAACTCTTCTCTTGCCAAATAAAACTTGAATTCATGTACATCCATCCAACTTGCAACTTTCATGAATGAAAATGTCAAATATTTTGCTGTTTTTAAGGAAAGAGTTGAATAAATACACTAGCGTCTCATCTCAGGTCAGTTTTTTCTACTTGTTACTTTATTTCTTTTAAAAACATTGTGTTTTTTTGTTCCATTTTATTTTATTATCCAGCTGAGTCACTTGTATTTTCTGTCAACTGTTTTATTTTCTCATTTTTCAAATGTAATCTATCAGTGCTCTCTGCTGGACAAACTATGCTCCTGTAGTCCAACTACAGGTTCCACATTCTTCTTCTTTTCCTTTCAGCTGCTTCCTTCAGGAGTCGCTTTGTTACTCTCAAGCTGACGTGCAACACTAATGAGGAAACTGAAATCCTGATAGAAATAATCAATATCTCTGCATCAGGAAGACAGAAATATTTGTCTTTTTTCATCTGTGTGTGTGTTTGAGAGGGTTTTTGGATTTTCTTACTGTCCATTTTCCAGGTCTTTGACATGACACACAGAGGCCTCCACATAGTCTCTGGATTTGTGGCTGAGTGGGAGCAGCGTGGCGTCGTCATCAGAGCTGTGTCCCAGCGCCCCGTTTGGTCTGCAGTCTGCAAACGGACTCGCCTTTCCATTAGGGGACAGGCCGTCCACCTCTTTCTCTTTGTCCAGGAGGGAGAGTTCCACTTTTACTTCAACTGCACAACACAGACACAGTTAGAGACTGACTCATAACACAAACCATCACAGCTTAAAAATGACCAGATGATTTTAAACACAACTGTATTAAATCTTTTGTTTGCATAGACTGCCACCAGTGGACTATATTTTGTTCTTGTATTCTTGATCTCTGTAGTTGAATCTCTTTTTTTTAATGTAAAAAGGTCATTTATGTTAAAGAAACAGGAGACATTCACAAGTTTGAATGAAACTGACTCGGACGTCTCCTCAACTAGAACAAAGGAAGGCAGTAAGCAGAGAAATACAGAACAGTTAGACAACCTTTTAAAATACCTCTCATCAACTTATTAATCATTCAAAACTCAACATTTTTAATTAAGATCAGCTTATAAAACACATGTACAACAATGCTGATCAAAACAGCAGGAAAAACAAGATCATACAAATTTATTTTGAACGTTTCTCTACAAAGTTTTGCCAAATCATTTCTCAAAGGCACGAAGAGATTAAAAAAAGTCTGTTTGGTTACGACTTTCTGCAGTTGTTCTTGATGCGTTGCAATTGTCGTTCCATTTGTGAACATTAAGAAATGGTTGTGTAACACCCCCCCCAACACTCTTTTTTTTCTTCACTGCAGCAGGCTGTATCTGTTCGGCTGGAAAAATGTGCTGATCATCCGGTTCTTACGCAGTAATCTGGCTGGAATTTTCTCCTGCTGAGCAAGTCTTAATTAAAATCAATGGAAAATCATAATAGTGGGAGCAATTGCAACAGAAAGGAAGGGTCTGAAAGCATCTGTACTTGAAGAGAAGCTCTGGATGCTGTTAGGTCTGAACGAGACGTCGCCTCGCTGACAATTTATTAGATCATTTATCAGCTTTGAGTCAGACCAAAGTTTTCTGGAAAATACTGAATAATTTGATGTTTTTAATTGTACAACTGGCCTTTCTCACAACTGAGTAAAAGTTGTTAACATGAAGCAGCACTGCTGGTCTTGTTGCAGTACTACGTCCTGCTGAGAGATCCAACTTCCTTCATTCACATTTGTTTCACTTTTACACTTCAAACCTGAATAAAAATCTCCTGCCTGCTGAGATTCACTGTCAATATTTTCCTTCAGTCTCTGTCTTAAATTTTTCTATCACTGTTGACGCTTTTTATACCTTGCTGCCCTTCATCTGTGATAGTCTTCATCATTTCCACCTGTGTCACTGTGTGTGTGTGTGTTTTTTGACTCCTCCTGCCTCCTTCATGACCTACATGGTTCTAGTTCTTGGTTTAATCACAGAGAGTTCGAGGCTTTGTGAGGTTTCTACATTTACATTCCGGTAGTGTCTCCTCTCACACGCCTCCATCTGGTTGAGCTGTACAACAAACCTAACAATGAGTATTTTACCCCACAGCTAACATTAAAATGGATATGCGTACTGTTTGAACAAATTTTTTGGCCTTCAATGTGTAATCCTCTTTACTGAAAATGGTACAGAGAACATTTAACCTCCTCCCACACAAACCATCGCTACTGCAAACAGAGGAGGCTTAAAGGAAGCAGCATATAAGATCTATTTTTTATTTTAACAAATACACCTCATCATCAAAACTAAAATAAATAACTAAATGTACCCCTGAACATCTGTAGATTTGTAGATTTAAAACTAAAATGACTGAATGAAGTTGACTGTGTAAATAATCCAAACTACAAATATAAATGCTGATTTTTTTGGCTAAATATCATAGTTACATTGTTATATTACACACTTGTCATGTTGTAAATGCTGAGAGGTTTTACATAAACCTGATTGCAGAAATTGATGCTATTAACTTACATTTTTACACTGTGATATATTTGTTTTTGGACAATTTCCCACCAATATTGAAAGCATCATTAAGAAACTCGTAGATAAAAAACACAAACATTCAAAGTTAAACATGCAGTAAATTAAAGCGTGAGAAGTTTAACGTGAACTGAACATGAACATAAAACAGAAATTCTAGAGAAACAAGGCTTAAGGTATGAAAACAAATTCTAAAAAAAAGCTGAGGATGAAACTAAAACCCAAATCAAAACAGAATAAATTCTGTTACATTTCCAAGTTGAACTGGAAAACTGACGGACGAAAGCAAAAGTTTACAAAAAAACTTTGAAAATTAGCTGCATTTAATAATTTAATGTGTCACGCTGTAGAACATCTTCATCATTATCTCTGGTTCTAACAGGTCAGAGACCCATAAAGACTCATTTATTGTTTTGTGTATAAATTCGTTTAAACTACAAAAATCCTTCAGTAGTAGAGTCAAGTTGGGATGTTGCTCACCTGGTTTGGGTTTGGAGAAGCATCCTCCCATGGTGGGCCCAGAATGAAAGACACCAAGAAAAAAGGGAGGGAGGGGGAGGGGGGAGGGATGGTGGAGAGGGAGGAGAGGGGTGGTTAGATCCTTGGGTGGGACTTCCTGGTGAGGAGGAAACAGTAACGCAGAACTGATGGTCTGAAAACCTGCAGGTCCAAGATGGCCATCGCACACGTTAGCTCCTCCATATAATCTGCAGGGCGGAAGAGAGCAACACTGTCAGCAGCTGCTGGGGATGGGGGGGTGGGGGGGGGGGGGAGTTATCTCAGGCAGACACCACCTTCGCCCTTTAAATACAGACTTACAGTGACAGTCACAGGTGTGCTAATGTATAAAGTCTAACAGGAGGATAAAGATCATTCTCAGTATTTCGGAAGCAAATTTTGAATCTGATTGCAGCGTTTTAAACTGTTTCATTAGAAGAAGAAAAACAAAGTATTTCCTTTTCTGATTTTGTCCAGTAAATATGTGTCTTGTTTGTTTTTCTCTGGTTGTGAGTCTGATGATAGCTGAAGTTTTTTATTATCACTGCTGCAAACACTCTGGAACAGATTCATGTGGTGAGGTGAAACAAACACTGTTTGTTTGGTAGATGTCCAAATAACACGCTAATGATTCTTAAAAGGAAACGATATTGTTAATTGAGAAGCTTTCCACACACATTGTTACCTTTGTTCATGCATTTTGCATGAGAAATGGTTAAAAATTAACTGCACTCCAACACCTATTAACTTTCTCGTCAGACTGTGTGTAAGAAAGAAGCAGGGGGCCCCTTCAGTTTCAAAATCCTCCTTGTTTTGTTGCCCTCACAGTTCCGCCAGCTCTGGTATTTCACCCACACATACTGTAAATTGTGACACACGCAGCAACAAACACGGGCACAAACAGTGACAGGTGTGTCAATCAGTGCAAATACAGTCACCAAATCATCCTTTTTTTCAAATGATCAGAGAAACTGATTGATATTCTGAGCACATCTTAATGTGCTTGAACTTCAGGGGGAAAACGTTTGGAGTGTGAACGGAGCGCTGCTTAGAAAACATTCCTGCAGACAAGTGAGGAATGGCGTCTCCTCTAACAGCTCACAACTCTGCACCTATGCAGCTGTTTAAGACATGCACTTGATTTCAGTTGATGAAAGTAATATTAAGTAGGTACTTTTGTGTATTTAAAGACAATTGTAGCTTCTTTTATTCATTAGCAGCTTTGCAGTAAAACAAGTAAAATGTTACAAATAAAGAAAATGATTTAACCTGTTTCTGATGAACTTTGGTCTCAAAAGATTTGTCAGATTTCACCTTTGAATTTAAAAAGGATTTTCTTTGCAGAAACCACTCAGGTGTGTATGTTTATTAATTCTCTAAACAATAAAATAAGAATGATGCAAGTTTCTCAGATTTATCACTCAACAAACTTTAAAGCGTTTCTGATGCAAGTTATTGTGATCAGCGATTGTTTTGCTCTTTATTAATATTTTCCTGTCATTAATACACATTAGCTATGTGATGTCAGATTTGTTGCTGTAGCTTAAAACTGCTGGAGGACTTACTGACCGCGTTTTCACTCTCCATGTTTGTATTTGTTATCGTTGCTACTATTAACTTTAACTCTGATTATCTTTCCATAGAAATGACAACTGTCTCAAATCCATCTGTGTTTGTCTCTTTCCTGTACTCTCAGACCCCACTCGGTCCAGACAGAAGGTCTTATCCTGGTTCTGGTTCTAGTGGAAGTTTCTTCCTGTTAAGCATGAGTCATTCCTTTCTACCGTTGCCTCGTGCTGCTCAGGATGAGAGATGATTCAACTCAATCAGCTGGTTCCTTTGACAGGAAATTTGACTAATTTGCATTTAACAACTCACTGAATCTGCTTATTACTTACAAATTGCTTGAAACATTTTCATAAAACCAACTTTGAATCTGGAGTGTTGATGTGATTGAACTGATATTTAAATGTCCCTTTTTAGTCATGAACTTCTGTAAGTCACATTTTCCATGTGGTTTCAAACCAAATCTCGCAAAAATCAATGACTGTTTGGAATTGCTTCTGAATCTATAGTGGTAATGTCAGAAGATGATCTTTAAAATGAGGTCAGTACAATGCTTGAAGTAAATCTTTCTAGAAAACAGCTGGTGGCGCAATCTGTAAAAGTTATACATTCTGTATCAACTGTTTCTAAATGAATCTGTGAATAATCACATTTACAAACAGCAAGACAGAAACAGTTATTCAAAATGTTGTAAGTCTGAAACAGACTCTTCTATTCCAGGACGGACCATGTTCAGAGCCTCCTGTGACTTTCTCAGCTGTACATTGAATGTTATGGTCTTCTTTCATGGTAGGAATCATAAAACATGTAAGACCTGTGAGTTCTGGACGTCAGCAAGATGTAGAAGGTTTTGTAATGTAGAACTTTGTAGTTTATCTGTCTCCAGATTCACCTACTGGAGCTGATGGATAAGTTGTCAGAAGGGGAGCTGAAATGATTTGCATTCTCAGCAATCAGGGAAGTTGTCAAAAAGAGTTTTTGGTTTGTCTCAAGAAAGAGATGATAAACAAAAAAAAAGAAACAGGGGCCATCCAAGACTGTGCTTGGTTTGAGTAGAGAACTGCTGACCTGAACAGGGAACATGATCAAGTATTGGAAAAAACACTCTGACAAACTCTTTAATCAGTGTTCAACCCTGAGAGGAAAGTAGCAGAAGGTCCTTTCCTTATCATAGGAGAGCTTGTCAAGCTCAGTAAATAAGATTCACTCTGAGGTACTGGATGTTGTTGAACTGTCATGGTTGACATCTATCATCAGTGGCACAGAGAAAACAAAAACAATGCTGTGGAATGGCAACATGGCCCAGTAAAACCAGGAGCTGTGCTTGAACCCTCAGTACAAAGATGAGCTCATTCAGATCGTAGGGTTAGACTCCATCAGGACTTCTTCCTGTCACTGATCCTGTTTGGCTGACCCACATGATCCCTGATTCTGTTTAAGGTGTTCATGAACTGGGTCTGACTTCAGAACCTCAGAGTTTAATTTCATTGTATTTTTGCAGATAATGTGGTTCTGATGTGTTAAAGCCATGAAGACTGGAGAGGGTTACAGTTAAATGAACTGTTCAGTCTGAACTCAGCTCCTCTAAAGCTAAAGCTAAAGCTAAAGCCATGATACTCAAATGGAAATAAGTGGAATATAAAGGCTGTCTTCTCAGGCCTGGAAAAACCTCAGGAGGAGTTGCTGAATGACACAATCCCAAATGTGTAAAATAAACAAATGAATAGTTTAAATATAAAAGCAATCAGGCAACAACTGTATCTACTTTTATACACCTGGTTTGTACTTTAATGTAATTAAAATAAATCAGCTCTTTTTCCCCTCTCGTATATTTCACAGAAGAACGTGATGTTGGAGGTTCTGTGCACCAAGTGCCTAAAGTTCTCTGCAAAAATACATTTAAAAACCCTGATTTAAAAAAATTATATGAGCTGAATATCCCCCAAAGAGGTTAAAGCCATTTATTTTTGCACCATGTCTAGATTTTCCTCCATTCAACCACTAACACTGCTGATATAAATGCAACTCTGAGGGTATTGAATTTATTAAATGCACAGAAAATATGATCAAATCCATCTTCTGAAAAGATTAATCATACATACTATCTCTCCTATTGCCTGTTTTAAAACACAATTTGCAACCACTAAAATAAAATGAACGAAGTATACACAGAAAAGCTCAAAGCTAATGTACCACACTGAAGTTCCAACAAGTCGAAGATATTTTGTGCAAAACTAAAGTAGGTTAAGCAGATTTGGTCGTCACAACATATGACGCAGATCCCGCTCCTTCACTGTCGGGCCTGTCCCCAAGCAGTGCTAATAATCCTGCCTGCAAACAAGCTGTCAGTTTCACTACAAATGTAATACTTTTTACTGGAACGCTGGAAGGTAGAATTAGAAAAAGTGCAGCTACTGGCTGGAAGTGAGGAGGCCCGTTCATATACAGACTGTTAACAAGTGTCTGCCCTCTGAAGGTCACATCCATCTCTACAAACCAAAGTGTTTTGCAAGCAGTGATGAAATCATGGAGGTGAAAATCACACAAAAACATGGAAACAAGTTATTCTCAACAAGAGAAAAAAAACTCCAAATATAGAAAACTGGACAATTAATTCATTTGTTAACTGAATATCATTCAAATCCCTGAACGAGTAGTAGCAACTAAATATAAGATGGCTCATTTACTCATAAACCATTTAAATTTGTGGTGCCTAATTAACTTATAAAGTTGTTTGGCAGGTGTCCCAACAGGCTGGCCTGTAGTTAGCTATTGTGGTTCTCTGATCTGAGAAAAGGGCAAGAACGTGCAACACTTAATATTTGACCACACCTCTGGCGCTCAGTCTGCACACACTCCTGGTTTGAGAGGCACAAGATAACACGGACTGGTCCTGAGATTACGTAAATCAGCTTTTGAGCTAATTTCTTCTTCTACCAGACTTGTTATTTTTGTACTTTCATATTGATGAGGATCTCAGTGTCTGTGATCAGCCAATAAAACAGTGAATTTGTAACTTTTCTGGATGTGTTAGACTGACAGGAGAAACATGTTGTTAAGCAAGTTTCTCTCACTGCGTCTGAAGTTAAATTCATGACAAAAACACACACCAAGAAGCTGCTTACTGACTTCGTTTTACTTCAGCAGAAGAGACACCGTCTTTGTCTTTGTCTGACACATGTTTGCATTTTTTAACAAAAAGTGAAACAAAAAAGATAAACTACAATGCCTGTGATGGGAGCCATATTTCCACCAGATTACAAGGGTCATGGTTAAGCTTTAAAAGGAATTTGAAAACAAACCTTGAGTGGAATAATAACGCACTCGGAAGGTGCCACGTGGACAGAAAACATCTCACTCAACTTTCTTTAAGTATTTTACACGGCACACACTTCATGTTTAATTTACACCTAACGAAGCTGCACTTTTAAACAAGTATTTAAATGAACTAATTTGTTGAAAAAAGCCTGAGAAGAATTGTATCAGGTAACTTTGCCACTGATCTGAACCAAGACCTCCCCGTGATGTCATGGAAAACTGGAATGAAGGTTTACAGAGAGGTGTAAACCCCTACAGAGGAGCTGTACTTCCATCTAACTCTTTCTAAGCAAACACACTTAAACACACAATACCACTAAAAAAGAATATAAATTATGTTATAATATAAGCCATATGTTAACATCTGTTTACTGTTTAATTTAGAGTTTGATAAATGAGATTAAACTGATCAGAACTGACGAACTTTATTCTGATTTTTAACTGTGACTCTGGCTGATAAACTGGACCCCAGTGCTGCATGGTGCTCCAGAGAAGTGTGCTATTTGAGTCCCAGATAAAATGAAACAATATTAAGTTCATTCAGGCACTGCATGGGACCAAAGTGAAGCAATGCAGTCAAAATGCACACAACATTCTATAAACAGCATACTAACTCAACCAAGCAGGGTTGCATTTTTCTGACTTTAAAATGTAGAAATCAGCTTACCAGTGTGCATGGAGCAGGTGCACAGAGATCCTATCAAACTCCCTGGTCCTCAGCTTCCCATGTGGATCATTGTAGCAGCACCAGTTTCCCTACAGTCCCCCTCCAGGATTGGCTCTCTCTGCTGGATTATTCTCGGTCCGTATGTCCCTCCTTCGCTCGCCTCTTCTGCCTCCTGATGAAGCAGAGAGGTTGCAGTGAGAGTGTGTGATTGTATGTGTGTGTGCTCTGCCCCTCACAGTACCCCCCCTTCAGCAGCAGACTGAGCTGACCGGTCGTGGGAGTTGCTCTCTTTCTCTGGCTGAGCCTGAAAATGCAGCACAGAGGACCTTTGCCAGTTTCTCAGCTGTATGCAGTATTGATGGAGTTGCTGAGGGGATGCTTACACAGCATGAATCCTTACCGTTCTCTGCTCTCGTCCTCTCACCCCTCCTCTTCTCCTCAAGTTTGGACCCCCTCCCACCCAACCCGCCTCTCGCTCTCTTTCAGCTGCTTGCTGTTCTCTTCAGACCCTTTCTGCTTTCCCTTCAGATGTCAAAGACCTGACTTGCCAGTTAAACCCGATCAAAGTCTTACAGCGTTTCTGGCTGTGCTGCATGCTGACTGCCCCCCTCTGCACTGCAAGCTTTCTTTAAATACACTCTAGCATGCCTTTGTTTCTGCATTCAGATGAGCTGTTATCAAAAACCAACACTGACTTTAGCTGTATTCATTCTGACAAACAGAATATAGAACAAAACAAATTACAACAAATACGGACACAGTTCTTACAGCTGCATTCAGTGTGGCCAGCAGAGGAAGAAGTGTAAAGGAGCAGCATGGAACAGATTAAAACAAATGTATAACAGGCTTTATACATGTGTGAGTCTAAGATATTTCCATTCTTTATACACACACTGTTATAGGAACTGTACATCCCTTCAAGGTATCTGCAGAGACAACAAGGTCATTCACTTAGAAATGCAGATTCAGTACTTTGAAAATGATGATTACAGCAAATCAGGAGATTCTCAAAACTCAGAACCTTTTATAACATTGTCAATGTCCTAATATCACAAAAAATAATTATATTAAAAGAGCCTGAAGTTACGAGATAAAAAAAACACCAGCCAAATGGTGTTGTTGTATTTCTACAGGGTGCTGACAGATAACACGTGCTCATGCACTCCAGAGTCGACGTGTTTGTGTTGCACTCAGTGTGAAAACATGTTTGAGTAGAAGTCAGGAAAATAACATAATCACATCAACTACATTCAGACTTTGATTCTAGAAGATTATAGATTCAAGAGGGATTAGCAAATTAACAACATCTCTCATACCTCAATTTTGGTCAGATTCCATCAGTGTGTACGTGTGTGTTGTGTATGTGTATGTGTATATGTGTGTGTGTGTGTGTGTGTGTTGTGTGTGTGTGTGTGTGTGTGTGTGTGTGTGTGTGTGTGTGGGTTTGTATTTCTGACCTCCTGGGGACCCGTTTCCTGACTTTTACTATCTTTCTGGGGTCCGAGGGTTCTTGTGGGGACCGAAGCCTGGTCCCCATGGGGGGGACTCCCCTTTTTAGGGTTAGGGGTTAGGTTTATAGGTATGGTGTGAATAGAGTTTTAGTTAGTCTTAGGGTTAGTTATAGATCAGTAATGGTTAAGGTTAGGAAAAGGGTTTGGGTTAGGTATAAATCTAGTTACTAAAATCAATGGAAGTCAATGGACGGTCCCCATAAGGATACCAAAACACACGTGTGTGTGTGTGTGTGTGTGTGTGTGTGTGTGTGTGTGTGTGTGGGTTTGTATTTCTGACCTCCTGGGGACCCGTTTCCTGACTTTTACTGTCTTTCTGGGGTCCGAGGGTTCTTGTGGGGACCGAAGCCTGGTCCCCATGGGGGGGACTCCCCTTTTTAGGGGTAGGGGTTAGGTTTATAGGTATGGTGTGAATAGAGTTTTAGTTAGTCTTAGGGTTAGTTATAGATCAGTAATGGTTAAGGTTAGGAAAAGGGTTTGGGTTAGGTATAAATCTAGTTACTAAAATCAATGGAAGTCAATGGACGGTCCCCATAAGGATACCAAAACACACGTGTGTGTGTGTGTGTGTTGTGTGTGTGTGTGTGTGTGTGTGTGTGTGTGTGTGTGTGTGTGTGGGTTTGTATTTCTGACCTCCTGGGGACCCGTTTCCTGACTTTTACTATCTTTCTGGGGTCCGAGGGTTCTTGTGGGGACCGAAGCCTGGTCCCCATGGGGGGGACTCCCCTTTTTAGGGTTAGGGGTTAGGTTTATAGGTATGGTGTGAATAGAGTTTTAGTTAGTCTTAGGGTTAGTTATAGATCAGTAATGGTTAAGGTTAGGAAAAGGGTTTGGGTTAGGTATAAATCTAGTTACTAAAATCAATGGAAGTCAATGGACGGTCCCCATAAGGATACCAAAACACACGTGTGTGTGTGTGTGTGTGTGTGTGTGTGTGTGTGTGTGTGTGTGTGTGTGTGTGTGTGTGTGTGTGTGTGTGTGTGTGTGTTCCTGTGGCCCTGTGATGGGCTGGAGACCTGTTCAGGTTGTAACTCCGCCTCTTTCTCAGTGGCTGCTGGAGACAGACACCGGAGCAAATGTGTTACAGAATTTAACTAACTAACACAAACTAACAAAAAGTGTTATGTCATAGAGTTTTTCTCTTTTGTTGCACAACTTTTAAATAGTGATCATAAAAATCATTGTATTCATTAAAAGTTAATTAATGTCCTAGTTAATATAATTTTGAGTAGTTTTTGTTTATTGTAACAATTTCTGTGCTGCCTTCTCCCCGCTGTCGAACCTCACCCTTGTACCTTATAGTTGTTTAAAAAATCAACTCTCTCTGCCTGTCCACTCCCTCGCCAGAACCAGATACAGTCTGTCGTGTCATAAACTCAAATAAAGTTCATTATGCAACAGGAAGAGTTCATCAAACCTCACCTGTTGTAGAGTAAACCTGTTCTGACATAAAAAGACTCCCAGACCCACAATTCTGTTTGACAAATATGCAGGACAGGCAAAAAAAAAAGAAGCTGAGTAAAAACATGGCCTGAGGAAAAACTAAAACTCGAACAAAGCCAAGAAAAAAATGATGAGCAGCTGTGACAGCAGTGAATGAAAAATATTTTGATAAATAAACTGAAATATACTGAAAACTAAAGAACAGCAAAATACATATTCCACAAAATAAAACACAAAAATCCAGAGCTAGCAAAGTAGTGAAGACCTTCATAATAAACCTTTTATTTGTAAAGTTGTTATTATGATATCATTATTTTCAATTCAGTATTTTTTAAATGTTCAGATGAGAAGAAATGCTTTTACTGACATTTAAATGTTACAACGACTTGCCATAATCCCAGACTCTGTTGCCCAGTTACAGTGTAGATGGAAAAAACATCTCGTTTGCAGGCAGAATCGTTTAATGTAAAAGAAACAGTAAAAGTCTAATCAGTGGACACAAACACAGCTTTGATTTGTACTGTTGTTTCTCTTGTCAGATTACCTACAGCTCTGGCACGCCGGCACTTTCATTTCTTTTTAAATAATCAGTTTAATTTAGGGGTCAAACAAAAAACATCAGCAGAAACTGAAATGTTAAAGATTTTAGTTCAAATCTGTTCACATTTCCTGCCTTGTGATTAATGTTTTGTCCAATTCACAGGTCTGTAATAACAGAAAATCAGTACGGATGTGTCTTTAATTTAGAAATATAAAGTTCCGAGTCGTTCCAGGTCATTAGATTTTAGAGAATCAAGTGAAATTTCAAGATGGAGTTAAATACTGTATGAAACGTCCACTTTTTTTTACTTTTACATGAGTTTATTTCCTCATTTGTTTTACTAAACATCAGCTGCCTAAATGTTGCCACTGATCATATGAGTCTGTTAATAATTCTTCATTCTCTTTAATCACTTCTTCTTCTTTCACTAGATAATCTGTAGATGACCTCATAAAAAAATGTGTTTAGTTTATGGAGGAGTTTAAAGTTATTATGCAACGCTTTGTGGATAAAATCTGCATTTCTTAGTCATAACAATGATCCAGTGATCCAGCTTGTATCACTACCAGCCATTTTACACTCTTTGTTGAGAGTAATATGGTGGAAAGATCAACTGTGAGACCAAAACCTGATCAGTTACCTGTCTAACATCTCAGCTGACGACACAATGAGGTTCATATGTTTTGTATTTTGGGCCCACAGTGACAAACAGGTCATCCACAAAGCAGGAACAAAATTACTGATGAAGTAAACTTAAAGACCTCTGCTGTTAAATCAGGTCATTAAAATGCTCCTGATATTTTTTTTCAAACTTGGCAAACTGGCTTTAAACAAACATATTAGCACATATATATAAAAAGAAAGCAAGGATTTCATAGATGCAAAAAAGTTGATTTGACAAGTTTTTATCTGCTGAATCTTTTCATCAACTTCACAATCTTTAAAATAAAAAAATAAATGTAGTTGTGAAATGTCTTATTTCACTTTTATAAAAATGTTCTTGTCACAGTTTTATCACTGCTTCTCATCATAACAAGGTTTAACTTGCAGTTCTAAATCTTGCAGGAAGTAAAGAAATAAAACACAAGTATTCATGTGAAATTTATCTCGTTGTATTCCATCAGAGATAATTTGATCTCATTGATCTGACATACTTTGATCTGCACATTGTTGCTATAAGACTTCAGTCTTCCTGTAGTGCTTCGACCTGTGTATAATCTGTTGGCTGTTAGGCACACTTATTGGCTGCTGGTCATAGTCCCCCATGCACACAGCCACAAAGATTAAGGTTCCTCCAATAACCTGTCCCAATCCTCCAAACCATCCTGAGAACATGGCCTCTCCATACTCCCATCGAGGCATCACGTCTGGAAAACCTTCATCCCAGAATTCCACCACGGTTGTGTACGCCACAATGGAGACAGGAGCCAGGGTGGTGAGCCCAGACACCCAGGTAAACACTCCACCGAATATAAGGAGACCTCTCTTCACACCAGGCTGATGCACAAACACCTCCACCCCCTCCAGACCTAAGAAGGCAGACAACATGGCAAAAGCTCCAGTGCTTATAGAGATCATCACGAGCACCCTGGATATCTGCAGATCCATCGGCAGAGCCAGGACCGAGTCGTAGGCTTTGCACTGAATTCCCTTCTCCTCCGTGTAGAGGCACATGAGCCACAAGCCAGAGAACCAGTTCTCCACCTCGTTCAGGTCCGAGTTCATCGTTTTCCACAGGGGTAGAAAGGCAGTGACCAGAGATGTAATAAATCCTCCTAACGTCACAAACAGCGCAATCCTTTGCATCTTTTTAGTTGTTAAAAAACCCATCGTCTGCTTCCTTCTGCAAACACAGCACCTGCACTGTGACTCTGCTGTTCAGGTTTAAGTAACAGTGTAAAGATCCAGTGTGACTCTATGGCCCGGCCCAGCTCCTGGAGAGGCCCACGTCTTCAGTCTCCTTGATAAAATGCACCTGATAAAGAGGGAGATAATCCTGGACTGCAGCTCAACAATAGACCCTCTGTTTGGTTTCAGCGTTCAATGTCATCACAGTGAATATTGAACTCGGTTTTAAGATGAAACCAAATATGTCCAGTGAAAATCCAGGTCCAGGTCGTGTGTGTGCGTGTGTACAGACTCAAACTTAAATGAATGAATATAGAACACACAAACTCACACACATAGGAAGAAACAGAACCTGGCATGTATAACTAAATGTATATTTTTGCAGAGTTGTGGATTTTTGTTTACCGTGTCAGCTGAATTGCACCAACATCACTAAAACCTCTTTGTTTTTAATTTGCACATTTACATTCTGAAAGGAATCAAAGGGGAGTTTTCATTTGCTGAGCGTCTCAAGTATCTGGACTGTGAAAAGCACTTTGTCTTCACGCCAAAAGTTCTTACAGCAAACTAAAAGAGTCTGATTGTGTCCAATTGTGAATCTCACTTAAAGTCTGTAGAGTTCTTTTTGCATGACTGATGAAAAAAAAAAATCTGTGAGCTTCCCTACTAATTTGTCTTTAGTCTTTTAGTTTAATGAATGTTTTAAAAAGAAAGACTTGAAAGTCATCAGTTTTCTGGAAAATGACACATTTTCTTAGAAAGTTTTTATTTACTTGAAGCAAGTTTTACATCTAACTTGATTGTGTTGAATGATAAAATATAAGATATGTGAAAGTGAAAATGAGGAAAAATGCAACTGGATTTTAATTTTTCTCCAACTGTATGGAACCCGAGGCACACTGGAGAAAAAAATATATATCTGTATTGTACCAGATGTTTTAGAATGACATCTGAGAAGAATGTTGCACTTTTTTCCTTGAGTTTTAGACATAATTAAAAATATTTTAGTTCCAGAAAGATGGAAACTCATCTCCAGCTCTTCTATCTCATCTGTGTTTAAGGACTTTGTTTGGCTGCTGAATAAAGTTCCCTCTTAGAACACGTCATAAGTCTGTAACAACATCCGTTAGAAAGATCAAAAACTCAATTAAAATGTCTTGATTTTTATTTATTCACTTCATTAAGACTTTTAATACATAAAACCCATGTGGGTTTAAGTTTTATAACTACTACATATTACCGTTTTGTTAGCAATGGTAACACGATCTTTACAGTAGAATAACAGTAATAAAATGAATATTACACACTTTTTAATAATCTCTATATAATAGTTAATGATGCAGAGTTTGGAACCGTGTCAAGGCTGAGAAGAATACAAAGAACAGAAATAAACATAAATTATCCATTTAATGGAAACAAACCAGTATGTAAATAAAAGGAATAAACTTAAAACAACACTTAAACATTCCTAGTGTATCAAGTAAAAATATACAGTTACCTGCATATCAATTTAAAAATATCTAGAAACATTAAACAGAAGAAAACTTTGCAAGATGTTTAAGTATCCAAAATAAATGCTAAAGTACATAAAAAGGATTCTTCAGTTATTTTTTCACGGCTGACTGAGATACCTAAAAAAAAAAAAAACGAACTAACGGATACATTGTAGAGAAAAGGCATATGTGGCGCACGTGTCTGACATGCAAAGGCAAAGAATACAAAAAACTGTCAGGAAGGGAATGAACTGAATTTGGTGCAGGAGATTTATGGCTTCTGAGAGAGAAAATCGGAGCTCCGCTGTGAGTGATCCTAAATATCTGAACACATCTCAGCACACTGTTTGTCTGATATGTGCGTAGCTAGAGACTCAATGATGTCCAACAACAGCAGCTGGCTCAGAGACCGCAGGTTGGGAAGCTTGGATACCTTTGGAAGGGGAGAACAAAACAAAATGTAAAAAGATGCTGCAAATTAAGACAATGAGTCAGAGAAAAAAGGGTAATGAGGCGCTGCTGGATGCACATGCACAAAGCACAACAATAGCACAAAAAAAGAAGCGAAACCGAAACACCAACAGTAGAGCTAACACTCCCGAGAAGCAAAGTGAAAACTGAGCGTTTTGCTGTTTCTTTGGATAACAAACGATTAACAGAGTGCCACTGTGACCCTCATCGCTCTGTGATGAGGTGCTTACACAGCCGGCCGAGCTGTAAACAGTCTCCTCTCTGTGAAGAAGATGAAGATTGTTCTGCTAGGAGGTCAAAGGAGACAGTTTCCCCACATAGAAGATGAGACTAGAGGGTTAGCTCAGCTGCAGTGAGTGGGCAGCACACCCCCAGAGCTCCGGACACAAGCCCACCCACCTTGATGAACTGGTGCACAATGATGTGGAGGCAGTGCTTCTTCATGTCCAGAGCCTGGGTCTTGTCTGCTGCCTCCAGAATCTAAAGGAGAAGTGAAGAAAAGTTCTGTTTATTCTGCAGGAAAACAAACAGCATTGTCCAATCAGGTCGCAGCACCCTCAAGGGTGTAAAAATATAAATACCTGCAAGACGTTCTCCACAGTGACGTTCATCTCCAGATTCTGCTTACAGTAAGCCTGCAGCCTGTTGTTAGAAAAGCCGTAGTAATATGGTGCAGAGAACAGATAGCTGTTTATTACAGGTCAAGGAAAAAAAAAACATGTTACGTGTCACATTCCATTTATTGTACATTTGTTTTTTTAATAGAAAAGCAGCAGTAAGTAAATTCAGTTTACTAGATTTGCTTTAAAATGATGTGACAGTGTTTAAGTTGATTTCCACGGCTGGTAAAGGATACAGAGAATCTTCTGGGGGCATGTTGACATCGCCGTAGTAAATATAACGCAGCATGGACTCAAACGCCTGCTTACTGGGGACCATCTCACCGATGGATATATTTACCTGACCATCCTCTGGCATGAAAGAGCGAAACATCGCCTCAAAGTAACTACAGAGAATCAGTATGCAGAGTATGAAAACATGTTCTACATGGATGTTCTGAGCACAATTAAGGTAAAACTGAAAAAAAAAAGTAGCTTGATTTAATTTAATTGCAGAAAGCTATTGCATGTATCTTCTGTACTCTCACTACCTGGATCGAGCTGCCAGTATGGCTTTATGTGCAGGCCGCGGGTGACCATCCAACAGCAGGATGATGTCACAGAACTCCAGGCCCCCTCCCTCCAGATAGGCTTTCATGTCCTGCACAAGCGAAGTCCCAATATCCACAGGCTGGTCTGAATAAACTCTGGGAGGAGGCTGCTGCTTCCGCCGCACGATCTCCACTATCAGCGGGGTGGAAAGAAGCTCAAATTCCTTCGTCATGATCACCTGATTAAAGTGGGATTCCTTCACCACAAAGTTAAGACAGTGTTCCTAAAGGAGCAAAAAAAAAAAAAGACCTTTAGGGTGCAGCGAGATGATTGTTTCATTTTGCTTTACAAGATTAGAACCTGTTTGTTCCGTAAACTCAGAAAAAAAAAACCCTCAGAACTACAACCACAAGAGGTCAGTCAAAGCAAGAATTAGTTTGGATTTTTTACTTTTAGTTGATCCAGTTGCAGCTTGTTGGCATTTTCACAAACACTGAGAACATTCTGCAGATCCACAGATGCCTCGATGTACTGCACACAAAGCTGCTCCAGCCGGGAGAGCTTAAAACTGAGTGCAAGCTTGTACACATCCATTATGAGAAGAACATCCTGGACGTGACCTGCGAGGACAGATGTGTTGAGAATAAATATTTTCCTCGCTTGGAGATGATTGTATTTACCATAGAAATAAGAGAAGCATTAAGACAGAGATACCTCTGCGGGGGTACTGGATCTTGTCGGTGTAGAGAAACTGCATTAGGACTTCAAAGGGTTGGGCCTCAGCCTCCCTGATGGATACTTCCAGCAGGGGCTGTGAGCCCGATGGCCTATTGCCTGCTGGGATATCCCTCGGGCCTCCAGCTGCTCCCTCATCACTTTCCTCACTGCTCTCACGTTTGGTCCTCTGCAAGACAACAAATTATGCAACAATGTTTCACCTCATTCATTCTCGCTGAACTTCCTCAGACTGTTTTTTATCTGAACAATTTAAGTGGCTGAGATTGTGCATGAGTTAAAAACACCCAGAGGTTTATAATTATGTAACTGTAACTTTGTCTGTAAAGACAAGTGAATATAATTTCAGTGATACACTTTCATAACAACTTCTACTCAAAGACGAACTTGTAAAACTCGTTGAAAAAAAACCCAAAAACAGTGAGGACGGTGGGGATAATATTCAGTTTACATGTACTCTGAATGAACCCGGTGTGACGATATCGTACGCGACATGAAGTTTATACAGTAAATGTGGCTCTGACCTGTCGCCGCCTATCCTGAGCCTGCAGGATTTTCTTCCGCAGCCACTGACACCTCGCTGTCACTATGGCAATGTGCCCCAAGACTCTTTCCTCCCGCTGTAAACAAGAGAGGAACAAAAACACATCAGGTGGACAAAGTCACGTTCCTTGAAGTTTTAACCAGCTGTTTAAAAGCATTATCCACCTCGCCCAGAATAAACTCCACATCACAGAACTGACGGTTCTCCCACAGTTTGCCATAATCTTCATGGAGGGTGCACTTTGGATAGCTTGAGAACTGCAAGATAAACAGCAGTTTGGGATCTATTATCAGTGATTTTTTTTTTTTTTAACAAAAGGAGTCAGAAGGATGAAAAACTTGCAAATCCTAGATTTTGCACAGAACCAACCTGGAACCTGTACATCTCCCCGCTGCGTACATTGTTGTCCACAGTTCCCCCAAAGATGTACATGGCATCTTGAATCACAGCCGCAGCATGGAAGAGCCTCCCGCTGGGCATCTGAGAGCACAGAGACACGGGAAAATCTTTTACTACTGGGGAGGGTTCGTCAGCGTCACCCAAAAACCTGAAGGGTGCTTTAAATGTCTAAAACACCATAATGTTGTCCTGAACATCAGCTGTGATGCCGAACACACACGACGCTGGCTGAAGTGCAGAACAGTTTAAAAGAATGTTTTATCTTTTTGAACATCTGCTACATAAACACAAGGTTCTCTGTAGAATGACAGAAAGGTTCTTCTTAATGTTCTCATACCTCACTGTCAAGACTAGGCTGGATTACTTCCCAGGTCTGAGAGTCCACATCATAACAATGCAGCTCGTTGGGCAGAGTGTTGTCAGCAGCACCTCCAAATACGTACAGGTGGCGGTCAAAGGCGACCATAGTGTGTCCGTAACGTCTCTGAGGAGGTGGCGGAGAGCCTCGCAGTAAATGCTCCGTCGGGATGCGCGTCCACCTGAGAGGATAGACAGATGATTCTCAGCTGATTTTATTCAATATATAAACTATTAGAAAGAAAAATTCATGGGGAAAAAGCTTCGCTCACATGTGACCTTTGAACTCAAACTGAAAGAGGTTGTTAGTGATCTTAGCGCCGCTCTGACCCGAAAAGACAAACATCTTATCCCTGCACACAGCTACAGGGAAGTTACAGCAGGACGGCGGGATCTCACCACTCTGATCAATCTGGTGGACACAAAATTTTAAAGGACATAAGAAAAGAAAATGTCTTGAAGTTCCACTAATGATGTTTACTTTTTGAATAAGCAGATGAATTTAACTGACCTCTTCCCAGCATGCATGCTCTCGATCCTGCAGGCTAATGGTCCACATGTCGTTCAGCCTACACGCAGACGGAAAATATCAATCAATTATGATTCAGCATGTTAATCAATGTGGAAATGTGGTGATGAAACATTATTAAACATACCTGGCATTTCCATCGTAGCCAGCAAAGATCCACAGCTTATCGCTGTAGACTGTAGCTCCGTGAGCAGATCTGGCCACCGGCAGACTAAAAACAGAGTCATAGCACTGAGAAATATTACAGATTTTATCCATCACACCTAACAAAATGCAATTTATAGACCGATTTGATTTAATTTTCTATCCATCTTTCCATCTCCATGTTTGTAAAGCAGCTTCATGTAAATGGATATTATCTGATACCAGCTGCTTCATTCATCCATCTACTGTGCTCGCTTAAGAGCCACGGGGGGGAGCTGGTGTCTATCTGTTGTGGTCATGGGTGAGAGGCGGAGTTACATCCTGCCCTGGTCATGAGTCCATCACAGGGCCACAGACGAACAACCACACATACACACACACACACACACACTGCCAACTGATCCATTAAATACATTACCTTCCTTCCACCTTCCACTCAGTCCACTGTCCTGTAGCAAACTTGTACTCAAAAAGATCATTTTTGTTTTTCAGGTTTGAGTTTGAATAGATATCTCCTGTGTAGCCCCCTGAAATGAGATTGAGTCAAATGTTACAGCTTTTGAGTTCAACATATTTACAAAATTACAGATAGATTCAAACTAAAATACCGAAGACAAACATGCTGCTGCCATAGACCACGGCTGAGTGGTGATATCTCGGAGCCGGTGGCGTTCCGGTGGTGAAAGCTCTGTTGAACACACGATGAACAAGTGTTATGTCATATTCTGCAGTCAATTCTGTCTGAACCTGCAGACTTACCTGCACCAGCTGCAGTCCTTCACATCAAAGCGAAGCAAATCATTCAGCATGTTTTTCCTGTTGAAGAGCACAGGGTTGTATCATGTCTACTGCAGAAAAACTGCACAGAAACCAGCTGTCAGTACTCACCCATTGTCTCCTCCAAACACGTATATGGCATCTCTGTATGCTACAACCGTATGTTTGCTGCGCCTGTGTGAGGACACACACGACTCAGTATCAACAACAGGAAATATTCTCAATTTGTTCTCATCTGTCAGTATGATTGATACCTGGCACCAACAAACTCATCACAGGGTGGGAGTCTTCTCCAGCGATGAACAGTCTCAAAGGGGCCAAAGTTGAGTGTCAAATATTCCACGCTGTCGGAGCAGCTGTGGTCAAAATCAACACTCGGGGCCACTTTAGTTGATTTGCAGGACATTTTCGCAAACTCATCTGATGGTGTCAGTTATCAGAACATGTCGTCTGCAAGGACGTCCGACGTCGTTCCATGAGAGCTAATGTTTACAGCTGAAACGCTTGTTCTAAACACGGATACCCTCCGACTAACAGTTAGCTACTTGCTATATGTTCACAGCTAGCTCGCTAACTTTACGCTGCTATATTTCCAAATAAGCAAATGAAGAGAAACAAATAGCTGCTGTTACGCTTAAATACCCGCTTAATAGAATGAATACTTCGCCAACTTTGAATGTTTATTGAACGATGTCGTAGAGAAGCACTAAAACTAGACGAGAGAAATATGAAGACTGTTAATCCGGATAAATGTCCAGTTCGACCCCGCCCCCGTAGGACCGGTGGCGTTTACTCCCTCAGCCGGACAACTAACAGATCTTTTTAAAATACAAATGATAATAACCCAATTCAAAATTTGGATATTGAAAAATCGCGATTCAGTTTGTTGAACTGTGAAAACAAAATTCTTGAAATTGACTTCCGGTGCAGGAGTCTTTTTTCGACACAACACCAAGGAGAACTTCACTTCCTGTATGGATGCTAGGGATTCATTATGCTTATGATTGTCTCGAAATTAATATTTTCAAATAATAAAATGCAAATTAATGTTTTTATGTTCTAATTTCATAACAGTGACGAATTTCTCATTTTAACTGTCTCTTTGTAGCCAAGACATTTATCAAATTGTCAATTTTGAGGTTTATGCAAACATAAACCTGTTTTGATAAGACCCAAATTTTATTAATGAATTCAGTGAATCTGGTAAATATAATTAATTACAGACTCTATGTTAACAAAAATATGATTTCTAGTATTGTGTTGTATGTATTTAATGCACATTTATATTGCAAGCTGTAAATAACAGAAACTTGGCTGGGTGTAACAGGTCACTGACGCATCCCACTGGAAACTGACTGCAAAGAGATGGTTCTAGTTTCTGTTGGATTTGTTGAAGTCAAACGCTTTTTGCATTCAGGTCCATCATGTGACCATTACAAATTTTAAACCTGCGAAAGACTCTGTAGTATTTGTAAAAAGGACAAAGATTACTAACTATTCATTTCAGAGCACATTCTCTTGCAGATTTACTGTCCACATTAAGATCTTGTGTTATGCTAAAGATGTTGCCCTCATATATGACTATGGGACTGACTCTTTCTTTCTTTCTTTCTTTCTTTCTTTCTTTCTTTCTTTCTTTCTTTC
>SSNP01000040.1:1540500-1582913 GCA_006937955.1 Pachypanchax playfairii | reverse complement strand
TAATGTTGTCCTGAACATCAGCTGTGATGCCGAACACACACGACGCTGGCTGAAGTGCAGAACAGTTTAAAAGAATGTTTTATCTTTTTGAACATCTGCTACATAAACACAAGGTTCTCTGTAGAATGACAGAAAGGTTCTTCTTAATGTTCTCATACCTCACTGTCAAGACTAGGCTGGATTACTTCCCAGGTCTGAGAGTCCACATCATAACAATGCAGCTCGTTGGGCAGAGTGTTGTCAGCAGCACCTCCAAATACGTACAGGTGGCGGTCAAAGGCGACCATAGTGTGTCCGTAACGTCTCTGAGGAGGTGGCGGAGAGCCTCGCAGTAAATGCTCCGTCGGGATGCGCGTCCACCTGAGAGGATAGACAGATGATTCTCAGCTGATTTTATTCAATATATAAACTATTAGAAAGAAAAATTCATGGGGAAAAAGCTTCGCTCACATGTGACCTTTGAACTCAAACTGAAAGAGGTTGTTAGTGATCTTAGCGCCGCTCTGACCCGAAAAGACAAACATCTTATCCCTGCACACAGCTACAGGGAAGTTACAGCAGGACGGCGGGATCTCACCACTCTGATCAATCTGGTGGACACAAAATTTTAAAGGACATAAGAAAAGAAAATGTCTTGAAGTTCCACTAATGATGTTTACTTTTTGAATAAGCAGATGAATTTAACTGACCTCTTCCCAGCATGCATGCTCTCGATCCTGCAGGCTAATGGTCCACATGTCGTTCAGCCTACACGCAGACGGAAAATATCAATCAATTATGATTCAGCATGTTAATCAATGTGGAAATGTGGTGATGAAACATTATTAAACATACCTGGCATTTCCATCGTAGCCAGCAAAGATCCACAGCTTATCGCTGTAGACTGTAGCTCCGTGAGCAGATCTGGCCACCGGCAGACTAAAAACAGAGTCATAGCACTGAGAAATATTACAGATTTTATCCATCACACCTAACAAAATGCAATTTATAGACCGATTTGATTTAATTTTCTATCCATCTTTCCATCTCCATGTTTGTAAAGCAGCTTCATGTAAATGGATATTATCTGATACCAGCTGCTTCATTCATCCATCTACTGTGCTCGCTTAAGAGCCACGGGGGGGAGCTGGTGTCTATCTGTTGTGGTCATGGGTGAGAGGCGGAGTTACATCCTGCCCTGGTCATGAGTCCATCACAGGGCCACAGACGAACAACCACACATACACACACACACACACACACTGCCAACTGATCCATTAAATACATTACCTTCCTTCCACCTTCCACTCAGTCCACTGTCCTGTAGCAAACTTGTACTCAAAAAGATCATTTTTGTTTTTCAGGTTTGAGTTTGAATAGATATCTCCTGTGTAGCCCCCTGAAATGAGATTGAGTCAAATGTTACAGCTTTTGAGTTCAACATATTTACAAAATTACAGATAGATTCAAACTAAAATACCGAAGACAAACATGCTGCTGCCATAGACCACGGCTGAGTGGTGATATCTCGGAGCCGGTGGCGTTCCGGTGGTGAAAGCTCTGTTGAACACACGATGAACAAGTGTTATGTCATATTCTGCAGTCAATTCTGTCTGAACCTGCAGACTTACCTGCACCAGCTGCAGTCCTTCACATCAAAGCGAAGCAAATCATTCAGCATGTTTTTCCTGTTGAAGAGCACAGGGTTGTATCATGTCTACTGCAGAAAAACTGCACAGAAACCAGCTGTCAGTACTCACCCATTGTCTCCTCCAAACACGTATATGGCATCTCTGTATGCTACAACCGTATGTTTGCTGCGCCTGTGTGAGGACACACACGACTCAGTATCAACAACAGGAAATATTCTCAATTTGTTCTCATCTGTCAGTATGATTGATACCTGGCACCAACAAACTCATCACAGGGTGGGAGTCTTCTCCAGCGATGAACAGTCTCAAAGGGGCCAAAGTTGAGTGTCAAATATTCCACGCTGTCGGAGCAGCTGTGGTCAAAATCAACACTCGGGGCCACTTTAGTTGATTTGCAGGACATTTTCGCAAACTCATCTGATGGTGTCAGTTATCAGAACATGTCGTCTGCAAGGACGTCCGACGTCGTTCCATGAGAGCTAATGTTTACAGCTGAAACGCTTGTTCTAAACACGGATACCCTCCGACTAACAGTTAGCTACTTGCTATATGTTCACAGCTAGCTCGCTAACTTTACGCTGCTATATTTCCAAATAAGCAAATGAAGAGAAACAAATAGCTGCTGTTACGCTTAAATACCCGCTTAATAGAATGAATACTTCGCCAACTTTGAATGTTTATTGAACGATGTCGTAGAGAAGCACTAAAACTAGACGAGAGAAATATGAAGACTGTTAATCCGGATAAATGTCCAGTTCGACCCCGCCCCCGTAGGACCGGTGGCGTTTACTCCCTCAGCCGGACAACTAACAGATCTTTTTAAAATACAAATGATAATAACCCAATTCAAAATTTGGATATTGAAAAATCGCGATTCAGTTTGTTGAACTGTGAAAACAAAATTCTTGAAATTGACTTCCGGTGCAGGAGTCTTTTTTCGACACAACACCAAGGAGAACTTCACTTCCTGTATGGATGCTAGGGATTCATTATGCTTATGATTGTCTCGAAATTAATATTTTCAAATAATAAAATGCAAATTAATGTTTTTATGTTCTAATTTCATAACAGTGACGAATTTCTCATTTTAACTGTCTCTTTGTAGCCAAGACATTTATCAAATTGTCAATTTTGAGGTTTATGCAAACATAAACCTGTTTTGATAAGACCCAAATTTTATTAATGAATTCAGTGAATCTGGTAAATATAATTAATTACAGACTCTATGTTAACAAAAATATGATTTCTAGTATTGTGTTGTATGTATTTAATGCACATTTATATTGCAAGCTGTAAATAACAGAAACTTGGCTGGGTGTAACAGGTCACTGACGCATCCCACTGGAAACTGACTGCAAAGAGATGGTTCTAGTTTCTGTTGGATTTGTTGAAGTCAAACGCTTTTTGCATTCAGGTCCATCATGTGACCATTACAAATTTTAAACCTGCGAAAGACTCTGTAGTATTTGTAAAAAGGACAAAGATTACTAACTATTCATTTCAGAGCACATTCTCTTGCAGATTTACTGTCCACATTAAGATCTTGTGTTATGCTAAAGATGTTGCCCTCATATATGACTATGGGACTGACTCTTTCTTTCTTTCTTTCTTTCTTTCTTTCTTTCTTTCTTTCTTTCTTTCTTTCTTTCTTTCTTTCTTTCTTTCTTTCTTTCTTTCTTTCTTTCTTTCTTTCTTTCTTTCTTTCTTTCTTTCTTTCTTTCTTTCTTTCTACATAAAGCTCACAGATAAAATGGACAAAACAGTTACTTTAAAGGGTCACCAGAGGGACCTCTGTTGTTGCTCTCACGCAAGGGTGTAGAATTAGCATGGATGGAAGGGATATGTCTCCACCAGTATCCAGTGAAAAAAAGAGGTACTTGATGGAAAAAAATACAGGGTGAGTTCCCAATAGATTCATGATACCAGAGATTGATCTGGATCAAGGCCTGATCTGGATTGTTACAAAATTCCAGATATTGTGATCCATAAAAGAAACAAATAGGGAACCTTCAAATTTTTATCACTGCAATTGAACAAATTCTGGTATCAACTTGCGTCAAACACCAAAAGATAGTCGAGACTCTGTGGAATCAGATATGTGTAACAGATCTGATGGAGCTCGATCCAGAAGAAAACCACCATTACTGAATAACTACTGAACTAATAATGAATTAATATCAATCCAATTTTTAAATGTGTTTCATGGTCAATGAATCTGATAATGTCATTACAACAAAGATGAGACTGTTATATTTGGTGTAGATCACAGTATGGGGGAACTGAGGTGCTCAGCTGAGGTCTGAGCTCTGCAAGTGATTTTGTAATTTATAAAAAAGAAAATCAACTCAGAAACAAAAAACTGACAAACAAAAGCCAAACAAACTTAATCAGTAAAAAGAAATTATGGACTTTATAACTTGGTTTTAAGATTTTAAGAATTACATTTCACTTCATTTTAATCATAAAAATATAATCATACAAGACTCTGATTACACTGTAGATTGTACAAATGAAAAATAAATCCAATAGGTGAAAAATCACATCCACTGATAAACACAGAACAATCTGAGAAACAGCTGAATGCCAAAACAAAACATAGGACATTTATTTTAAAGTAAATACTAATGAAAAAAAGCAGAGTTTGCAGAGTAATAACAGTAATTAGAGGAAAAAACTGAAACCCTGTTGCTGACGCTGGTCACAATAAAGCTTCATGAAAATAACATTTAACACTGTTTGTCACTGTCAAACTGTAATTCTCCAAACAAAGTCCTTCAATTTGATGACAGCGATTGATGGTTTTTTTGCTTACAGCACAAATCCAAACATATTATTGTACAAAACAACAAGTCAAATTAGAAGCTGCTCAGACAGCTATAAATAACCAGTTAGGTGGTTTTATTCTTGATTGCACTGCATTTTAATTTATTTATTAAGAGCTTTTAATTAAATAGACTGTTGTTATTATTACAGTTTTTTTCAAACACTTTGCAACAATTTTCACAACTTTGATGTCATTTTTCACAACTCTAGACACAAAACTCAAAACGGTCTTGACTTGTAGCAGAAGGTTATCTAGTGTTCAAAACATTGCATTGTGCATTCACATCTTTAAAGACATCTTGCACTTGCACAAATATTGGTTCCAAAAAACAAATTTACTGTGAAATACCATTGAAACAAAACTTTAGATCACCTACACACAAGCAACCCATAGTTTCATTAAGTCATTGTTCGTACAATCATTAAATATTGTACAACAAAATAGATGATACAGATTTCATTATTCAAAAATTCAAAGTCTTTATTGTCATATGAACAGAGACAGTAGAAAAATGTTTCACTGTACAATTAAATTCTTACTTTGCTGCCTGGAGATGCCAAAACAAAAAAGTAGAAACAAAAAATTGAAACAGAAA
This sequence comes from Pachypanchax playfairii, assembly GCA_006937955.1. Taxonomy (NCBI): domain Eukaryota; kingdom Metazoa; phylum Chordata; class Actinopteri; order Cyprinodontiformes; family Aplocheilidae; genus Pachypanchax; species Pachypanchax playfairii. The sequence continues at coordinate 1,577,863 of SSNP01000040.1, read as the reverse complement.
TACTATGGGGTTCCATTTGTGCCAAAAATATGGAACCCCATAAATTATAAGCTTACAACTCTACCTCGCAGAACAAAACCACCTTTATGGTACTACATGTACATGTACACATCTCTGGAAAAGTAATGCAGTCGTAAAGAGAATACACAGCGGAATTAATAAACAAGTTTTGTAATATATTGATGGAAAACATCACAGTGCAATGACAACATAGGTTTATTTTAATTAAAGAAAAATAATGACAGTAATTGTGAAAAGAAAAGACGACACTATAAAACATCAAATGCTGTGTTCCTCAGCTTGTTCTCACTGTAAGAAACAAAAGACCAACACGTCTTCCTCGTCCTCCTCAGACCACTGCTTAACCTCCATTGTAACCTGGATCACTTGCTGGCTCCACGTCTCCATGCTCTTACAACCGCATCAACTCTTAATATACTCATTCCACAATGTGCACCCAATCATCAGTAACAAGTTGGCAGAATTAGACAGTAAATTACAGTAACATATGGTTTGATTGTTTGTCTGAATCCATACAGTATTGAGAATATTGCAGCAGTTATTTATCATTCTGAGCAGTTGTATCAATTGATAATTAGATAATTGAAAGCAAATGAATCGACACTCATTTGAAGTGTAACATGTGAATTGCATTGTGAAACAGATGTAAAGTTGTATCATATTGAACAGGTGATTGTTGTTGAACGAACACATGATCTAAGTTTTATGTGTGTTGTATCCAAGCAGTTGAGAAAAGAGTTAGAGTTTTGAAAAAATGTGCATATTGATCATTAGTTGTGAGTTTTGTGTCTGTTGTGAAAAATGACAACAAGGTTGTGAAAACTGTAGCAAAGTGATTGAAAAAAACTGTAACATCAATAATAATAATAATAATATCACTTTCTTCTCTTTCAGGTTCTCACATCTGATACTTCTACACAAAATATAACTGGCAACAATGTTATTAATGTTGATGTTAAATGTTATTTACATTTTGGCCAATTTTGCCTTCCATAAAGAGTAAAACTGGGTTTAACACTTATAGTACATTCATTATTTTAGCATCGTATTTCAGCCCTTGAACTGCTTGTAAATTAAAAATTTCCACCTAAAATTTCGAGTTTAATAAGTTGTTTTTAAACTTTTTTCAGTGTGACAATTTGTTGTGAACTTCCTTTCCTGTTGAAGAGCTCAGTGTTGTACAGTTCTTTGAAGGCCCCATCCTGAATGTTTAAGTTGTTTCTCTGCTCCAACACACCTGATTCAGGAGCTGAATCACCCGTTTGGTTCTGTAAAAGTTTTTTACTCACCCACTGACTGGACTCGGGGTGATGGAGCAAAGAAACCTCTGAAACGTGAAGGACAGACATCCACAAGGTACAGGACTGGATGTCATTGCTGTAATCAATGAGTAAAAACATTGAAACTTGTATCAAATGACTTTTGGAGAATAATACTGTTTCATGCTGTGTCATGTAAAAGTGTTCAGTCTATGTAGATCGTAAAATCAACACTTATTAAAAGCTCCCATCAGATTACATTACAGGTGCATTACACTGCAAAATCATGGGTGACACAAACAAATGAATTCATGTGCTTTTTAGGTAATTAAGACAAAATGGGAGAATTTGTTTTTCATTCTATCGATCAGACACTCATTTTTTACCTTTAATACAGTCCTTAAGAATGACTCGTCTTTTTTTTTTTTATCACCAGTTAATGATATCTCGAATGTAACCCCACAGTTTGGTGATCCACAAGTTCACCCCGAGTTCCGTTAGGTACTGAATCTCTGGCATCAACATTTTACGACACAACTTCTGATGTGCTTTGTCCAAGTTTTTCTTTAAGTTATATCCCATAATAGACTTCTCTCCGATTGGTTGCCAGGGCTGCATGTCTGTTTCTTGGATGCTGGTAGCTTCCACAGCATGACCCCCCTCGATGCAGATGGATGCCATCTCTTTGTTTCTCCTTCTGAGTTCAGCCACATCCTTGGCCATCTGCTCCCGCCCAAACGCGTCAACTTTCTTCCAAAATGTTCTATTGAAATGTTGGTACAGCTTCCAGTCAATGGCATTCCACTGGAGGGCCCTGGCTCTCAGCTCAGGTGTGAGTTTAGACACAGTGGAGCCCTTCCGAGCATTGAGTTTAAAGTAAAGCAAGTCCTCCATCTCCCAGCAGAGAGCTTCCTTCAACAGGATCAGAGATTCCTCAAAGTGTTCCACCAACATGACCAGCTGGAAACGCTCAGAGAGGAAACGGATTCCTTCATCTACCTGCGGATCATCCGGTTCCAGAGTGTTGTCCTGTCCAAAGTCAAAGAACAGCAGATTCTTGAGGTAGAATGAATTGAAGCCCTCGGGGTCAAAGTAGCTTTGGGGGTCGAGCAGGAACTCAGTCAGCTTATCATCACCTGGTATCTTCCAGGTAAAAGGCACTAACCGGCCAAAGTAATGGAAGGATGACTCAAAAAGCTCTGCTGGGTCTCTCAGGATAGTGATGTAGGATGTGTCTGTAGGAAGCAGCTTGGCCACTTCAGGAGCGTTGAAACGCAGATGATTACAGATGATATTAAAACACATTCCAGGTCTGTAATCTTTAACCTGGGAGCGCTGGAACAGGGACGGATAGAAGAAATCATTTCTGCTGTCTGGAAAGGCAAATTTCAGATGATGTTTCTCTCCAAAGCGGAATAGTATGTTCAGGAAGGTGCTGCTGGCTGTTTTGTGAGTCTTCATGAACATAATGTCTACTTTAGGAGAACAGGACTGGTTTTTTTGTGAGTTGTTGGTTGATTTGGAGTGAAGCTGGGATGGACGGTGAGCACAGGAGTAAGGCACTGGAACCCTTCAGACCAAAACGACAAAAAAATACATATATATGAATGTGATGATGCAAGATTCTCTCTTACATCAAAGAAGCAGGAACTTTTGGCTCGAACCAAGAAAAAAAAAGGAAATATTTGTATTCATTTGTTTATTTTAATAATGATTTTTTTCTTCTTCGTGTGATAATGTTTAATATAAACATTTAAAATATTCTGATTTCACATAAATATATTTATATGCATGTTTAAATAGGATACAGTGACTAAATTAAAGGGTTAAAGTGATTTTAATTAATCTTGATTTACCAGCAGCAGAACTTCGGTAGGTTTTCCAACTTGCTTCCAAAAATAGTTTGAAATGAAACAAAAACTTGAGTATTTTTTCAGTGTTTTACAATCAAATGTTTATCAAATGTTAAAGCTGAGAGATTGTTGTCATGTGTCATCACTCCCTCGTGCCTCTGCTCTGTCCATGTTCCGTGTCTCTCACACCTTTTAGCCTTTAGTTTATTGGTTCTGTGTTCTTGTGTCGGTCTTGGAGTGAGTCAGTTAGTATCTTGGGTTCTGCTGAGCCCCGTCTGTCCTGCTGTTGTCAGTGGTTTGAGTATATTTGTTCCACGTGTATTTTCAGTGTCGTGTGTGTGTGTGTCTTCTTCTGTCTCCTCACCTGCAGCCTGATTAACTCACTCTACTCACCTGTAGCGTCTCCTGTCCAGTGTGAGCTTATTGATTAATGTCATATACTAGTGTTTACCTGTCAGTCCGTTAAACCTGTCTTGCTCTCAGTGGATTTTGACCTGGACCTAGACCTGCCTGCTCCCCCTTTGGAACTGTTTGCCAGTCCTTCTTGGATTTCCCGCCTGTCGACCCGTTTATAGACCCCAATAATGAACCTGCCTGTTTACACTCTTGTGTCTGTAATGAACTTTGATCCAGGGATTTCCATCATCTTCCTCACTGGCTCTGTTTACACTGTACAACCCCTGTCTTCTCAGCTTGGACTCATCTGTCTCTCACTACTTAATAAAACTCTTTACGTGCACTGCACCTGTCCTTTTTTCATCCTAACATTCAGTCACATTTAAACATTTATAATTGTTTCTTGAAAAATAAAGTGGTCTGTGCCCGCAGTCTAGATCTTCATCCAGTAAACATTTTACATCCCCAGAGGTTATTTCACACAGTCACACTTTTTCACTGCATCACACAGGCTCATTGAGTCTTACTCAGGCATTCTGAGGTGGACTTGTGGGTTGGAGAGGCAGTAGACCAGGATCATGAAGCTGGTCAGGAGTGTGCCCAGGATGAGGCCTTTGCACATTGACCTCCACTGCCTCCCTTGCTTGCCAGTCATGGTCCAGCCGGATCAGTGAGAACCTTAAAGAACACAGAACACATCTCTTTATCACTGTTTTTAGAAATCATCAACTTTGTTGCCTTTTTTATTTTCAAGTTACAAAAACCTGGAACTTTAATATTCACAATGTTTCCAATTCAGTATTACTATGGAAAAAGATCCTTAACGCAGCAACTCCTTGAATTATTCACCTGGAATTACGATCGTTGCTTCTCGGGTTCGTAGACATAAAAACAAACACAGATAACAGTATAAAATGTGTATTGGGACGGACTCCCCTCAAACACGTGGCCTGAAATGATTAACCTTGTGTTCTGTCCTCCTCTAAAGAATAAATTATGCACAAAAGTGGAAAATGATCTAGTATCCCCCCTGCAGACTGCGGTAAGACGAGCCACCTGCAGTCTCAGCAACAAGAGCAGTGAACTCAAAATGCTTCAAATTCATGGCTTTGTGTGTCCCAGTGTTGCTCCTGTAGAGCAGCGAGGTTTGGGGAACATGCGTGTGTCGTTTTCTGCTCTTGTGTATTTTTTAAAAGCAACAAATTATGTCACTGATATGGTTTTAATATTATTTTTTTGTTAAATGCTCAATCTGAGCTTCAAAATTTGCTGTAAATTAGCAAATCTAGGATGTCCATGAGATTTCAAAATGAATGTTTCAAAAATAATTAATTTTCTAAATGCAAAATCTTTATTTGTAATTTTATAGTCAACTTGACTTTACAGAATAAAACTAAATATACATAATTTCACAGTGTAATAAAACGAAATATATATAGAGAGAGATTTAAAACAACAATTTATGATAGGTTCCAGAATATTCTGGGCATGAACAGCTGGTGGTGAAGCAGTCCAGTCGGGGGTGAAGACAGATCCAGCACTAAACTACCTGTTAGGTGTTGCTGTAAGTGTGAGTCAAACCAAATAACACATAATCTGTCTCGCAACTAATAATTACACTCTATTATTTATGGACAAGTTCAAACGAGTTTTATAAACCACATGGTGTGTGTAACATCCATATTAATCAAGTTGAGGGTTTTTTATTAACTTAAGCAGAAAAATAAATAAGAGTTCTGATTATTGGATGTTGATTATAGTCTCCTGAAAGATTTGAAGAGTAGTGATTCTTTCAAAGAGAGGATATATTTCTATATTAGACATTTTAGTTTGAAATTATGAGGAATTTGGCTGCACCTCAAATTAAAAACTGGTTCCTTTTCCAGTTCTGATGACAAAATTCCCCAAAATAAATCTTAGATTACTTTTAAAAAAAAGGAAATTAAAAGATTTGTGGAAAAAGATTTTCCACTTGTTCACATTTTATGCCTAAAATGTCAAATAAGTTCTTAATTATATTTTACCATTTTATAAATCCACAGATTATTAGTTTTTGAGGGAAAAAATAAAATACAAAAATTCAAACAAAAGAAGAAAATTTCTTACCCTCATTCATTTATCCAGAGAGAAACTAACTAGTCAACGCTGGTTTTGATCATGTTATTCCTCCAATTCCAGATGATTAATAGTCAATCTCTTTCTTAATGCATTTCTGATATCAATGTCCTGCTACAGAACCTGCACAGGTCGTGCTTCTCTTATCACATGTCCAGTGCAACAGAACTCACTCATCTGCACTCTGTTCTTCTTCTCCTCTTTCCTACCCCGCCTCCCTACACACGTCTGATACCTCCTCCTTCAACTTCCTTAACCGATTTAGCTGAATAAAGCCCTGCAGGGAGGTTCATGTATCCACCTGTGATGTCAGCGTCCCTGTCAGGGGACGTGCAGTTGCTACTGGGCGTTAAGAAAAAGCAGAGAGAAGAAGGGAAAAGGAGGGAGGAGGGAGGCTGCATAGTCCCTTTTCTGTGTCTTTATACAGAGGGCTATTGAATGTGAACACTGAAGTTTGAGCTGCATGCTGATCGGAGGGGGGGGGGGCATGTAAGGAACAAATGAGAATCCACAATACAAAGACTTCAACTGTTCCAGCTGATGAAGGCTGCTCTATTGTCTGAAATGTTTATTTACCAAGTTGAATTTATTCTGTATATGTTGCAGGATGAATGTGCAACTAGCGCTTTTTACATTTTACGTAACACATCAGACAAATACAGCAAAGACTTCCTGTTCTGTCTGTAACATTGTCCACAAGCTCGTCTTATCTTACCCCAATTTGTTTAACTGATTCAACTTTATCAATATTTGCTCTGACACATATTTACCACATCATGAATCAGAATCTGTTTTCAGGGATTAAGACAGTGGAGATTTCAGTGGAGGATGAAACAAACATTCCTCTGTGGCTGAGTCCATCTAGCTCTGCACGACAGGATGTAGCAATACGTGATGACGACACCTCGCCAACAAGATTCCCACGAACTTCATTTCTCTTCATCTAGAATCCAGGATTCCTAGAAGGCACACTTGATCTGTGCTGATCATCCTACATGCAGCTCAACACACTGCTTCTTTTGTGTAAAATGGGCGTGTCTCTGCCTTCAGGGTACCAGGCTGAGGCCTGATCTGGGTGGGCGCGCATGGAACGCAGATCAGGGTGTAACCAGAGGGCACAGAGTGTAAAACTTAGCCAGGAGGCTGAGGAACGAGGAGCTTGACTGGTCTGACCTTATGGCCCGACAAGATCACAGCTACACATGACGATGACAGAAGGCTGATCGTCATCAACACCCACCGCTACAAACGCAGCACAGTGACCTCCTCCCACTGCACTGACTGCTGTTGATGTGAAATGTTTGTTTACAACTTTACAGATTTCAGATGGAGATGAAACATGAAGCCAGAATGAGACTAGTGAGTGAACACACAAGCAGGAGACTCAATGTGTTGGTTTACTGTAAAATTCTAATAGTTACAGAATTTACAACATAAAGATGAAGATGTTTAATACATGTAAAATAGCAGGATAAAAGATTTAACACAAAAAAATGAAGGTAATTACTTTTATATGAATAATTACACAATTATGCAACAACTTGCATTTTTGAAAGAGAATTAGAGGCTAAATCCACTTGAATCCACTCACACAGAGTTCTCTGCAGGTCTTATCGTGTCAGCCTGTAACATACAGTCCGTTTACATGATTTATTTTCTGGCCTTCTTCTTCTTCTTTGCTTTTTCAGCATCATCATGAGCTTTTCTCTTGGCAGCCAGTTTGTTGGCCTGGAAAAGGAGATCAATCAAAGTTAATGAACAGATATTTTACATTAGTCACGCAAGTATTTTAGAGTTTAGTGAACTCAGGGTTCAGGACTGGGTTATTGTGTATAAAAACAGCAGCTTCATAATACTGTCAAACATTCTTAGATAAAAGTTTATTGATAGTAAAGAACTGAAAGATAACAAACCATAAGAATGTTTCTTGTGGACTCAGTTTAACAGTGTTATCTCTGTAAGATAAACACAATGGAACGCACCTCTCGGATTTTCCTCTTCTTTCCAAACATGATCTTGTCGTAGAGGTACTTCTCTTTCTTCTTCATCATCATGATGGCGAGACGTTTCTCCTCTGCTTTCTCCTCCTGCTCCAGGCGCGCCGGGTTTTCTGCCTTCACTTTTCCAGGTGTCACTTTAACTTGTAAAGACTAGAAGGAGAGACGAGTCAGAGACTCTAGAAATCCTAGAAAACAAGAGGGCGCATCCAAAAACCACCAGAAATCTCTTACTTTCCCCTGAGATCTCTGTTCCTCCATCTTCTTCAGGTTCTTCTCTTCTGCTTCTTCCTCCTCCTCATCCTCATCATCACCCTCTTCTTCATCCTCATCGTCCTCGTCCTCCTCTTCTTCATCCTCCTCCTGTTTCTGAGCTGTGGCAAAAAAAGTTTTAAAATGTCACGTTTTACATCGAGTTGAGATCATTTGCCGTCCCAACGATGTGACTCTTATATGATTAAAGCATCCTGGATCTAAAGACTCTGGTTGTTATAATAAGCTGAAGTTATTTCAGTCTGGAATCTTTGTCATTTCTACTGACATCACACATGTGAGGTAGATGAAACACATTAAGTGCAAAGACGGTAAACAAAATCAGCTATCTAAACAAAGATGTTCCTGTTTTTGGTTCCTGCTGCTGAAACACAGTCAGATTAAAAAAAAACAGATAAAACCAAAGCTCACAGCAAAAGCTGTAGTTCCCAGAAATAAACACCTGATAAATAACTTAACTACACCGACACAGAATTCAAATATTGTCATCTGTATCTAAGGTGTTTGACACGCACCAGATTTTTCTCCTCGCTGTAAGGCCATGATCTTCAGCTTCTCTGGAGGAACATAGTCTCCTTCCTTCTCCTCCACAAATGGAGACAGGTGAGGTGGAAGAGACACTCCAAGGAAATAGTCCTCCACAGGTAAAAGCATTTTGGCGTTGACACAGTCATACACCCACTGGGGCTGGATGTAGTACCTGAAACAGGATATTAAATAAAACCTCTTACAGCAACAGATGGGATGTACAAGAAACACAGACTGTCGTCAGGATCCAGATGTTTTGGGGTTTAACTGAACGGATATTGTCAAAAATCACTAAATGTTGAACAAGCCTTTACCTGTTGATGTACTGTTTGTCCACACTGGGTCTGTCAACAACGTGGTGTGTGATGGTCTCGTCTGTGGCGTCATATGTGCTTCCAATGCAAACAGACTTGTCCCAGGACACCTGACCACCAAAACACCTGGAGGGAGGAGAATCAGTTAGAAACAGAGGAGAGAGTGAGACGTATGTCCTGTGACTTTAGCTGCAGCGTCTCCTTCTCACCTGATGATGAAAGCTAGCGACTCCCTCGGAACTTCTCTGTTGAGGAAAAACTTATGACACTCAAATAACTTTTTCTGAGCTTCTATCAGCTTCTGTTCCTTCTCTCTGGCTTCCATCTTCTCCACGTCCTCCTGGAGAAAAATCAGAAGTCAGAATCAGCTGTGATCCTGGAAACGCAGCCGTTTACACTCAGACGTAACAAAACAGGTGCGTGAAGTAAAGAGAATTAGAAAGAGATTTATATAGTTCATGACAAAGGTCATTACTGTGTTCTCAGGCATGAGAAAGATAAAATCACCACGTCTTTGTTCCAGTTTTAAAGAGTATTTGTTACTTGGTGAACAAGAATTAGGTTGGTGCTGTTGAATTACAGGTGAGGAGCCACAGTTCCTAAAAAAACAGCTGTGCAGATTCTTGGAAATTCCCCGAGGTGAGACGGATCCTTTTGGTTTAGAACTTCAAACCAGTTAGGTAAAACAAGTTTTTCAGGTGAGAACTTGTTGATAGCAACCAAATCTAAAGCTGTAAATCCCCCGACACACACAGTCTCCCTAAAACAACCGACTCCTCCTCTAAAATAAACATTGGATCTCAAACCAATTACTTCGAGTCCTGCACGTTTTAATGCGTCCTGAGATATTTAATGAAACAGTGATCAACTTTCTCACCCCTTCGGCAGGAAACTGATCCAGTTTAGCATCTTCTTCTTCTTCTTTAGAAACAACACGAGCCAGACTGGAGCTCAGAGCTGACAGTTTCTGTAGAACATCAAGAACATCAGGATTAACAAAATCTGTTGAGTTTTATCACTATGGCAACGAGTTGGGTTCAAGTTTATGACTAAACTTCATTCTGAAAGTTGTTTTCTTAAAATAACAGCCAAGAAAATATATTCTGTCAAACACTGTGACCTGGAAGTAAAGTTTTGTCATATTAACACAAGACAGGAAACAAACCTTTCCCAGAAACTTCTAAATTTCTTCAAGTCTAAATACATGACTCTGATAATACCTACATTTAAATAATTGCATTACCAGAAATAAAGAAACATGAACATCCTCTGAACTATCAGTACAAAGAACATTATACAAACATCATCTGTTTTATTTCTTTATTATGAGAACAATAAACAATTATTCTACACGTGCTGTTGTAAAGAAGCAATATTTTATTTGACATGCCATCTGTTTTTAAATGCGTTTATTCATTTACAGCTTCCTTGTACACTGTATGTCCCATCTGGACCACACAAAGTCATGGAAAAAAAAAAGGGGGGGGGGGTTTACAGGTGGAACTATAGTCCATAAAGAGCCTCCTGATACAGGAGTCTTTGTTCTCCAGCTGGGAGAAGGAGTAATGCGGTGAAGCTGCAACAGAATCTGAAGTGGACCCTGTAGTCATTCAGGCCGGTGGGGGTGGGGGGGTATCGATGACCGTGGTCTTGAAGCAGGATGGAAAATAGAGAAGACCCCACCCATGGCACATGCTCCGAGAACTCGCCCAGGGATGCTGTCCCGTCCTGCTGCCTTGAGGGGGGGGGGTCAATCCAGGGCTACATGACCTGAGGAGACTGTTGGGGGAGTGGAGGAAGGTTGGATGTGTATGTGTTTCCACTCTATGTTGTTGCTGGCTGTCTCAAAGTGGGTGCAGAAGGTGTTGAGATCATCTGGCTAGTTGTCGTGGAGCTGATGGTGCCAGTGGGGGGGTCCTGCCACATACACCTGGAATCAGCTGTGTAACCGAAGCTGTTCAGCTTCTTGGTTGCTGTAATGGCTTTTCTTAGTCCGTACAGTTTTGTACTCCGTCTCATTGCCTGATCTAAATGCAAACGAGTGGACACGCAGCATGAGACGTGCCTGATTTATCAGTGGCTTCTGGTTGAGAAACTTCCTGATCGGTGTTGTAGGAGCAACAGCGTCAATAAAGGTGCTAATGTACCGTCAAATCTCCTGATAATGAGACTTAACACAGACATTGCTTTGTTTACACGAGGAATAACTGGACCATCTGAACAGCTTTATCCTCTCAGAGTAAAATGGATCAAATATTTAATTCAATCATACATTTTAAGAGAAATCAGATCTTTGTAGGATGTTAAAGTGCCTTCTCTCAAACACTTTGACACCAGGAAACACAAGACAACCTCTCTAACTGCAGGTTTTTGGTACTTTTTCATGTGGAAGACGTGGCTTCATGCATTTTTTAAACAGTTCAAATAAAACCAACTTACCTCCAAGTAGCTTTCTGAATTCATAGCATAGTCGTCCTCGTCCTCCTCCTTCAGCTCCGATTCTGATTTACTGTCAAGCTGCAAGAAAAGAAAGACTTGCAGGGTAAACACTCACCGTTCAACAGTTTTACTTCTCTGTAGTAAGAACAGAAAGATGTTGATGTTCTGTGAGACTCAGATACCTTTGGAGGGTAAAGCAGGTTGAGAGACTGGTAGAGTCTGAAGTTGACGAACCCCAGGAGAGTTGTGTACAACTCTGTGAAAGTTGCCATGACTCTGTAGTCAACATCTGTTGGGTGCTGGAAGATTTAAAAAAAAACAAACATTTTAGCTGCTCAAAGAGCAAATTCAAGTATTTTATAATATTTCAAATAAAATCAGTTTATTTTCCTCCTCATGAGATTCAAGCTGATGCTGATCACCAGAAGAAGGCGGCTATGTAAACAGGCTTACTGGACAAATAGAAACATTTTACATGTTTCAAATGACAAAGTTTATTTAATCCAGACTGATAAAAGCGTTGGGTTTGAATGTTCTCCAGGTACTCCTCTTTATCCAGAGGAAATTTACTGGCAGATCACTGAGAAGAGACAAGTCACGATCACATGCTAAACATCGGACTGGGAGTTCTTTGCCACGAAGTGGAAAAAAACATGTAATTAATGTCATCACTTCTTGTATAAAGTGATTAGGAATTTATCAAACATCTAATCTAGCATTACAAAATTAAATATATAAGAAAAAAATGGCTTGGGGCAGTAAAGGAAATACTTAGTTTAATTCTGTTTGTATATTTGGGTACATGCACTGACTACAGTGTTTAATCTCAAAGTAATAACATGACTGTTTATTAACATAATCCCTGTTGACTGCAATCATCAATCTGCACTTACATCATGGGAGAACTGATATGGCACCAGCCATGTAATGAGCTGTCCCATCACCTCTGCCTGATAATAAATTCCCTTGATGGAGAGGAAAACCTATCAGGAATAGAGACAGACTGTTTAGCATATTACAGAACAAAGATAATAATAATAGATAAGAATTATATAAATGAAAAATATAGAAAAATATATCTGTGTGACTTGCACCTTTCGGAGAGCGCGAGAGGCAATAACATAGTTCATCCACTCCACAGTCAGTCGTCTGCACAGCTGAATTGTTTGCACGTGGCATTTTCCTGTTCTGGCAAAGGTGGAGAAGAGGAAGCACATACAGAGGGCGTCGTCGATGTCACGGAGGGCGTCGATGAAGGTGGGATACCTGATAATAAAAAAAAACAGTCAGAAAAAATGAGCAGTTACCAATATTTAAAATCTATTATGATCTCGTTTATATTGAGAAATCCAATATGATGAACTTTGCCATCCTGAGAAAAAACATCTCACCTTTCTTTAACGATGTGATCCAATTTATATGTTGGCTTGTTATCTTTCAGTCGCTCCACTGAAGACCACTCTGTTTTTCCATAAGCCTTCTTTAGCTTGCGCACAAATATCTATTGAAATAAAACAAATTGAAATCACTATTGAAGTAAATCAAAACAGAAAATATTACTACATTGAAACCAAACTGTTAAAAAAATGAGAGCGAAAACTTCATGAATCGATACTGCAGTAAGAAAAGAAAAAACTGCATGTACAAGAAAATAGGTTAAATTAATAAATGTTGTGGATGTAGAAAACCTGGACCTGTCACTCAAATTACCTTGTACTCCCTGAACTTGTTGACGATGGGCTCGTGCAACAGAAAGCGGATGTCTTTGAGCAGGTAGAAGGTCCTCGGGGCAGTGGAGCCCTTGTTCACCTTCTTCTTGTGTTTCGGCTCGTGAGGATAGATGCCTTTAAGGATGCACAGCCGTCTGAACATCAGAAAGAAAAACTAAATTAATCCAGCCGCACACATGACATATATTGACATAACCACTTGTTTGAAGGTTTGGTCAACAACTTTAACAGAACAAGGTGGTGAAAAGTAATAAAAGAAAAAAATATATATACCTCTTAAAAATCCAACTAACCTGACAGTGAGAATGAAAACCTTTCTAACTAGTTAATCTGGATAAGTCAATTGTTTAACTGTAGTTATTGTCAAAATAATTTTTTTGAAATAAATATTACTGGTGCTATTTTGGATCTTTCAATTAAATAACGACAAATAAGTAGCATGTCATTTTGACAAGAAGGAAGGCAAATATTTCTGTATATTTCTAAATCTATTAGGAATGTGAGTAAGTGTTACCTGAAGTCTGGCAGGCTGAGCTGCAGCTTCTTACGTGCTCTGTTTCGGGTGATGTAGTTGGTGGCAGAGCCCCTTTCAAACTGTAAAACAAGAATAATCCTTCATGTTAAACTCATACAACCTGTGGAAACCACGATCGAGCTCAATCTGAGTGGAAACAAACTTTAGCTAATTTTTTAAATTCCGCTTAGCTGTCAGTGTTTATGCGCTTCTACCTTTTTCTTCTGAAGACCTCCCATCTTAAAACGATTGTTAAGTCCGGCAAATCTGAAAGAAAATGTCTAAAATCTATTTAGATTCCAAGTGAAAACAACGCTGTTCGCTAACAACGTTAGCCACATATGCAGCACGTGCTGTTTGACATGCGCAGGCAGTCTGAGCAGTGATCAGGACCCACAGTCTGACCAATTTTCCGCCTGAACACAATTCCATCTTTTTTCCTTCTTCTAAATTCATAGTGACAATCAAGTTAATAAAATTCAAGTCTAAAGTTTGAAAGAAAACTAACAGAAAAAGATGGAAAAACAAAAACGTATACAATAAAGAGATTGTAAACCTTGGTGACACAGTTTCATGTTTTTTTAAATAGAAAATAATAGAAAAAATATGTTCCTCATGGTAATTTGCAATTTTTAAAGCAACAAATAAAACAAAAATCAGAATAACCAACAGAGAATGTGGTAATGGATTTAATTAGATACATTTTTTTGTAGCTTATGGGAAAAAAAAACTGTGCAAAACTAGGTAGTTTCTCTGCACAATATTTTAGTGCATTTTTAAACCAAGAACATCCAATTTAGTTAACTAATCATCTGGATAAAAAATGGTGTTGCATAAATTATATATGATTTAAATAAAGCAATAAATTTTGATTTTATACTCATATAATAAGCTTACAAAAAACTCTACTTGCGTTATATTAATAGTGTGGGATTTTCTTTAGTTCCTTTGAAAAACAAACTTTTGTTATTTACCTTTAACTGTAGGATTGATTGATTGATTGATTGATTGATTGATTGATTGATTGATTGATTGATTGATTGATTGATTGATTGATTGATTGATTGATTGATTGATTGATTGATTGATTGAGTGTTTGTAAAAATGATTGAAAAAGTTAAAAGAACAAAACTGAAAAACACTTTTGAATCAACTTCCAGACTGTTAATGAGAAAACTCCCCTAAAAACTATAATTCAAGATTTCATGCAGGACTATGTGAGCACTTGATTCAGATCATTTTCATCTGATCCAGTACTGACATCATAAAATTCATTCTTTCTCCATGTCCGAGCCCCTCCCCCTTTCACACAACCACTCACTGATTCCAAGGACTCTGGAGGAAAACACAAACTGGTGCAGATAGAGATGACTGTGGATCAGTGGAGGTAGAAGAATACAAGAAAAAAACTACCTCAGACTAATTTCTGGATATGGGTGAAGCATTTTGCACCACCTTCATGGCGCTGCGTGATTTTTTGAAGGAGTACTTTAATGGTTTCTGGGACTATGAGACTCCTAAGATGATGGTGGTGAAGAACAGAACTCTTGGAGTCATTTACAGGGCTGTTCAGTTTCTCGTTATCACCTATTTCATATGGTAAGTCAAATGTATATTTGCGCATCTAGGTGTGATAAAAATAACTGAAATACTAACTAATTTTTCTACAGAAGCAACAACCAGATGCACAATAACTCAAATCAACAATAAAGTAAATAAAAACACTGGTTTCCACTATAGTGTGGGATTGTGTGATTTATTTGAATTGTTGCTCATAAATGACATTTTGTCAAACGGATCGAGGTTTGAATTTATTTTGTGTGAAGAAAAGAAACATCTGAAATGATCAGATCCTTTAGATAATGAGTTTAATCTAACTGGTACATGTTTCAGGGCAGAAGTCATTTCTTTGATTAGGCGTCTCAGTTTGAAGGAAGTCAGCTTGTCTTTGTATCTCCAAATAATTGGATCCTGAGAAACATGATACCACTAATAAAATCATCATGTACCCGTCTGTTCTATCATCCAAAAGGTACGTTTTTATAAGTCAGAAAGCGTACCAGGAGAGTGAGACCCATCCAGAAAGTTCTGTTTACACATGCATGAAGGGCACAGCGGTTCATGGTGACGACATCCTGGACACTGTGGAGTACGCTCGACCCCCTGAGGTGAGACGATGAATAATTCTGCAGGACATGCTAAAACTCTATCAAAATAATAATAATAACCAGAGAATGAGATCAAACCAGGTTCTGCATGTGTGTCTTTCTTCACAGGGTGGTGATGTGATCAGTACGTTACTGAGGAGAGAATTCACCTTCGATCAGAAGCAGGGAACCTGTGCAGAGGTGAGAGGTCAATTAAGTCTCCTCTGAAACAACAACACAAGAATCCAAAAATCTAGCAGGTGCACGTCATCTTCTTTTGACTAATTTGTTTCTTTTTATCGTCAGCATTTTGGAATTGCGAATGCAAACTGTACAACAGACTCTGACTGTGTTCAGGAGACGGATTTTGATGGACACGGTACATTTAGGACTCCTCTCATTATTTTCCTTCGTTTTCTCTGTCAGAGACTTTTCTTCTTATTTATTTGCTCTTTAACAGGCAGAAGGACTGGCAGATGTATTCAGTACTACAATCACACGTTTAAAACTTGTGAGATCCAAAGCTGGTGTCCTGTTGAAGACTTTGCTGCAGTGCGGTAAGATCAGTGCTTCACAATATAAAATAATTTAGAAGAAGACATTCAAGTAAATGTTGATGTAAATCATATATTAATCCTGGGAAACCATCATTAAACTTCTCTCCAGTCTGTTTGGTTGATAGAAATGAATATACAGCTTTTGGTCAAACAAAACAAGGAAACTGGAAAACTGTATTCAGACCAAAAGAGGAAACATTAGGGTCCGATCTGACCTGCTGGTTCAGTGTCTTGTTGATGTGAACTGTTTGCTGCCCTTATCAAAGGTTTATTTATTGTCCCCCAACAGAGAACCACCACTAGTTGAAGCCATTAATTTTACTGTGTTCATCAGAAACTCTATCCACTTCCCAAAATTTCAAGTGTTAAGGTCAGTTTTCATCAAACACACAAAACGGAAATCGGTGTTTTTATCTATTTGTGTTACAGACGCTGATAAAACTCGTGTTTTTCTGTTTTGCAGAGTAAACGCAAAATACACCGAAACTAAAAAACAAAAATACCTGAAAAAGTGTCACTATCACGAGGAAAAAGATCCGTATTGTCCAAACTTCCGTCTGGGTTTTATCGCTAATCAAGCCAGGGAGAATTTCAGTGAGCTCTGCAGGACTGTGAGTAAATGAGGCCTTTGATTCACAGTTGAACATGTGTTTCTGTGTATTATTTCATTGAATTAATCTATCTTTTATGATGGAACAGAGTTTTAAATATGAAATTAGATTATTTTGTGTTTCTGAGATGGGATTTTGGCTGATAATTTGAGAATCACTAGAAATCTTAAAATATTTTCCTTTTCAGATTTAAACTATTAAATCAATCTGTGCTTTAGCTGATGATTTTATCTAGTTAGACCCTTAAATTTGTTGCATTTTATCCTGATTTTCATCATCCATTCTGAGATTTTTATTGTTTTATATTCAGTTTCCTGTATCAGTGCAGATATTTGTTCTCCTGTTTGCGCTCAGGGGGGAGTGATTGGCGTTTTCATTAACTGGGACTGTAATCTTGATTTGGATCCTTCACACTGTAAACCTTCGTATTCATTCCGTCGACTCGACCTCAGGAAGGATCTGGCTGATTCAGGGTACTACTACAGGTCAGCACCTAAACGCAGCACTAACTTAGCAGCATATTCACTCTGTTTAATGAAGTTGTTTTGAATTTATCCCCTCTTCCCATTTGACTGTCCAGGTTTGCCAAATATTACAACAACAATGGAGTAGAGTCTCGGACACTCATTAAAGCTTATGGCATTCGTCTAGATATCATAGTTCATGGACAGGTTAGAAGTTTCTCTCTGTTAACATGGTTCCTGCTTTCTCCTGGATTTATCACTGTATTTGTTATTTCTGCACAGGCTGGAAAATTTAGTCCCATTCCAACCATCATCAGCATAGTAACAGCCATGACCTCCGTGGGGATTGTGAGTGGTGATGACATAAGTTCTGACACTTCTAATGGCTCGTTGCATCACATCCTGTTTATATGTTCTCATTCTGTTCCCTCTCCAGTGCACCATCATCTGTGACTGGATCATGCTCACGTTTATCGACAAGAATGAAGTCTACAGTGAGAGAAAGTTTGATGAAGTGAGCAGAAAGTGATGAATTAAGGACTTTATGCTACACAATGATGAGCTAAGAGATGGACTACAGTCATCATAAACAGCTGTTCTGCACCAACATACATAATAACAGTTGGACTTTAGCTATTTAGAAGCTAATTTTCAAAGAAAGCGTCACATCAGATGTTGCATCTCATTATAATGACTTTAAAACTCATATTTTTGACATGCCATGTGACATTTTTTCATTGTATGTGATAGAAACATGCTTCTGAACATTAATTATCTCTGTGTTCACAAAGAAAACTTCAGAAGAAACTGAGTAAAAATGTTTATGGAAATGTTTTTAAGAGTTGTTGAACATCAGCAGGTAAGTCAGGTGTGTTTGTCTTTTGCAGGTGATAAAGGAACCTACAGAAACCATCCGTACAGAGCTCAGCTACATCAGCAGCTACGGCTCGAACCACTCGGACCTTTCAGACGGCGTACCGCTTTGATGCTTTTGGTTGTCTCGGTCTTCAGCTGACAGCAGCATCCCAGAGTCTCAACACTGAGCTGGAAATAAGAATCAAACCTCTGCTGAAAACCTCCTTAAAGATTGAGCAGGATCCATTTACAGACTGTTTTAAGCCTTTTTGGACTTTCATCTGTTCACCAACAGAAATAGACCTGCTTGTCTTCAGATCCCACGTAGATAACTGATGTTTTCTCAGGAGATCCAAACAGTTCCACTGCAGAATAAAACTTAATAATTTGATTTAAAAACCACATAAGCTAACCTGTTATACTGCAAACATTCAAGTAATAATAAATGTCATTTAACGCATTAGTCTGGCATAATATAAAAGTGCTTAATTTTTGATGAAACATTGTTGGTTTGTTCATTTTAATTGTTTTTTTCAACCTGTGAGACAGACAGGAAGCCAGTAGAAGTGTGTGCAACATAATGAGGAACAGGAAGAAAGAAGCTGCGAGGAGCTGCATCACTAGAAAACTGAACTGTAATCAGATAAGGTGTACATTTCCCATAAAATGATTTCTCTAATGAGATTGTTGGAGAGTGAAACCATCTACATGCCTGAGAGCAGCACAAACGTCAGCAGTGAAACAAAACTCGAGGATCAATATCTGTCAGGCTGGATGGAGGAAAAAAAAAAAACACTGCCATGTTGAAAATCCCACAATTATGAAAAACAAGAAATCTAAAGATCATTTCACTTGTTTAAATTATTCATCACGTCTTGTTGCCAACCCTGAAAGTGTCTTTGAGCGCTCTGGTTCCCTTTTATGTCATCCTAGAAGTAAAGCAGGTGTTAGTAAGATCTCCTGAAGGGAATAATCTCATTGTGTCTCAGTCTTTAATGTGGTTCCTCTTCTGGGAAACAGCCATCAACAGCAAAAATAAATCATCCATTAAATCTAAGTTCAGGTTAAAACCACTGATCCAGATTGAACTAAGTAGTTCCTACAAAAAAAACAGACCGCAAACAGACAAAGTAAATGTCAAATACATAAAAATAAACCACAGAAAAATATAACAATGACTAATGGTTCAAACAATTAGGCTTTTATTATTTATTCACACTGAACAAACTCATACAAATACACAGATAAAAGCAAAACAAACCAAAGATCAGAGACAAATGTACAAGTTTCTCCTGGTTTATTTGATCGGAGGTTAGACACCGAGACGTCGGATGTTAAACTGAATAAAGTGTCAGTGTTCAATGTTTCCAGGAAAGCGTCGGAGCTCTGTGTCACAGTTAGTGGCTGATGTGAGGACTCATTACAAGCAGCCAGTCGATGGTCTCCCCCAGGAAGCTCATGTCATAGTGAGACGCTATGTTCCGAAACACTGTGATCTGCTCTGAGAAGCTCTTTAGAAGGGAAGAGGAAGAAAAAAGTCGGGTCATGTTCTGTTCTTCTATGGCACAATTGAATAATTGAATATGTGTGAGAGTGGAAACCTTGG
The DNA here is from genome assembly GCA_006937955.1 of Pachypanchax playfairii. Lineage (NCBI taxonomy): Eukaryota > Metazoa > Chordata > Actinopteri > Cyprinodontiformes > Aplocheilidae > Pachypanchax > Pachypanchax playfairii. Next base: position 1,558,184 of record SSNP01000040.1, on the reverse strand, counting down.
CAGAGTAAGTGAGGTCGAAGTCTCCGGCACATCTGCAGTAGAGGGGCATGTTTGCTTCCTTCACTCCTTTACATTTCCTACACACCTAGAAATCACAGAGAGCTTTAAGGTGTGAAGCAAACAGACTTTTAACATCCTCATGGATCAGATAATGAAACTATTTAGATGAACTTGACTGAAGGTTTTATCTTTCTAACTCACCTGAACTCATAAAAACAGAGTAATGAAGATAAAACCAGACTACTGTATCATGCTGGTTTATGTTGAAAATAATTTCTATATTATATAATATATATATATTATATTATATATACTATCACATGCAGTAAAAATTAGATCAGACTTTTAGCATATAATTATGTTTTTAATGCCAGTAAAAATGAGTGAATGTAAAAAACTCAAACTGTTAAATTTAGCTCCAATAATAATAAAAATGATAATTTGGTGTGAAGATTTATTATAAAAAGATGTTTTAGGACTATTATATTAACAATTTATATGGAGAATTCTGTATTTTTTTTAAAGTGCATTACATTTCATTATCATAGTTATAAGTTTAATTATTAGATTCTTTCTAATGACGTTGTCATTAAACTCTTATTTCACTCATTTGTGTTGTTTTTATCGTCTCCTGGTGATCAGCAGCTGGTCTTCTTGTGCTCACCAGGTCCTGCAGCGTGTAGCTCATGAGTTTCTTCTGCAGAGCCTCAACCAGAGCCATCTCAATGGAGTCCGTCTCATACTGGACCTGACAGTTGGAGCAGAACCACTGAGGCAACACCGATCCGTCCTGAAAAGACAGGAAGGTTCATTTTCCTCAGATTTCAGGATTATAGCTGGAGAACTAGAAAATCCTGATTCTGTTTGTATCAGGTGCTCCTCACCGGCGCCACCGAGGGGTCCTTACAGAGGTCCAGGTCCCGACAGAAATTACAGTGGTGGCAGATGACTTCAGGCAGGATGTAGGAGTTACAGGGGTCCCGGAACTGAGCTTCATCTGAGAACTCGCCAACGTCCACGAGACGCAGGAGGTCTCTCTTTAGCTTGTTTACCTGATTCACAATGTTGACGTCAAGTGAAAGGACCTTAAAGCAAAAAGACGTGGAGAAATTTAAATAAAAGATGCTTCTGTAATCCTTTTTAAAACCCGCCTCCAAAAGATCAGAAGAACTTCAGAATTCATGTCTGTGTGACTGACGTTCCTACCTGACAGACATATTTAACAAACTCCAGCGCCGGGTTGTGGAGCGGCAGGTGTGAGCCGGGCAGCATGGGAAACATCTCTGATGTCTGCGTTACATTCCTGGACCCCGTCACTTTCTTCTGGATCTTCTGGGTGATGGTGAAAATGTTCTGCGTCAGCTCGCTGGCCACATATTCCTGAGAGAAGGAGATCATTCCTGTGGGAGGAAACATTTTAAAAAAAGAAAACACAAAGCAGTTTGTGATCAGGTTAATGAATCTAATACACCTGAGAAATACATCTGAAGTCTTTAATGAATGGAACAGCCACACAAGCAGAATTTTACCAGGAAGTGCGCTCAGGTCTCCGACTGCCTGCTGGGACGCCTGGCTGCCGCCGCGCCTCTTGATTGGCGTGGCTCCGGGAGCGTTGCGTCTCAGCTCTTCTTTCATGCTGTGATACACTGCAGCGATGTAAGCTGTTAACAGAGGAGAGCGTGTGAGAACGGAATATAAAAACAAACCCGGGAGAATATTTAGATTCATGTTTTTATTATTATTTTACCTGAAACAATCATGAGGAAGTATTTCTGACAGGAAGCTGTTTGAGGAAGATAGTGCATGATGTTCCAGCTGCTCTCGATCAGATCCTCAACTTCATCAGTCTCTCTGTCACCGTCATCTTCCTCAACATCATCCTCATCTTCACTCTCATCTTCATCTTCCTCCCCTTGTTTACTTTTCTTCTGTTTGCCTCCTTCCTAAAATCGACCAGAACTGTAATTATTTCAACTGTTATTTTATTTAAAGTTTTGAAGTTATGATTTTACTCTTCTGACTTTTTCAGCTTGAACTTCCTGTCAATTCATTTTTCTTACAGTAAAACTTGCTTCAGCTGCTTATTCTAATTTAGTAAAAACTCGGGTAGATTAAAAACTGGTCTTGTTGCACCTAAATAAAAACTAAAAGCAGACTGAGCTTCAGATTGTGGTACCTCTCCATACAGAACGCTGGACGGCAGTCTGCCCTTCACACCACCGTAGTTAGCTGGATCCATCCACAGCAGGAACTCCCAGCATCGAGAGAAGGTGATGGACAGAGAGTGGAAGATTTCTCTGGAGTGGATGCTAGAAGGGAAATATATAGAGGCAACTTGTCAGACTCTGACTGTCTGATGCAATTAAAGAAAAATATGTAAGGAATTATATATAAATAAAAATATCCAACAGTCAAACACAATGTTTCTAAGTTAGTTCAACAAATTTAAAATACTGAAAAGTCCAGATGGCTGAAAAAACTGATATTTAGTCTATTTTGCTCTTTCAAACTATTAGGTCTCTATTTAGTCTAAAATAAATGAAAATAAAACAAAGTGTGGAATTGCTTCCTAATCCTACAGTATTACAGACTGCTGTAGGTCCATTTTCATAGTAAATCAGTGACGTTCAATCTGTTCCAAAAAAGTAGGTACAAAGAAGAGAGATGCAGCGTGAAAGTGCACGTGTCTGACCTGTTGGTGATGTACTCCACATAGGAAATGGCGTCATCGATCCTCCGTTTCTTAGTGCACAAGAGGATCCTGTTAAAGTTTCCATAAACTACAGTAGAACCCAGACGTTTGAACTCTGCAACCAACCTGCAGCACAACAGACGGGTGAAGCAGCCTGTGACACATTATTATTCATTTTTCTTCTTCTTTCTTCGTTACTGTTTGAGTTCTTGTTTCAATCTTTTGATTATTTCATCAAACAAAACGACGTAAAGTTAATGTTTTATGTTATTTGTACACTAAGATGCAGTTTTTTGTTTTTAAACTTACTGTAGAAACACCTTCTTCATCATATTGTGCAGAGTGCGGTGCAGCGCCGGGTCGTACAGCAGGGAGCTCGGGGAGCGCAGCCAGCGGTAGAAGTGCATCACCTGGTTGTCTGCGTACACGTTGTGGTACTGTGTAATCTCCCTGACCCATCCAACCACCATGCTCTTCAAGATCCTGCTCAGACATCAGAGAGATCATAATGAGGTAAAGAAACCATGAAACAGTTGCGTTCTTCCACACAGCGAAGTGAATAAAGACGTGAAATGAAGGAAACTCAGGAGATACTTCCTGCGAGGCTTCGACGCGTCACACACGAGACGTTTACACACCTGAATGTGTTGGAGCAGAGAGCCGTTTCATCATAGCTAGCGAGAGCGCTGGCAGCCTGGTTTCCTGACATCATGTCCTCCAACGACACCTGCTGAATCACGTCAAAGCTGACGCCCAGACTGGCTCCGCCCTCCATGTCGTTGACATGCTGCGACTGGAGGATGGTGTTCACCGCCAGGCTCTGCAGATCCAGCTCCACACACACTAACAAAAAAATGTTTTACATTAATCCAGAAAAACAAACTTCAAACGCTTGTTTTCCTGGTTGTTTGTGTACCTGTGGAGTAACATCCCTGAGCGTTGATCTCCACAGAACCCCGGTCATCGTTCTCCATGACCAGGCGACTGTCATCAGCCTCCTTCCCTCCGAGGTCGGGCCTGGCAGTCGGAGAGAGCCAGAGCAGGTGGTTGTGTTTCCGTAGGTGTCTCGCCAGGAACAGATCTGAGCCGAAAATGGACACGTCCTGAGGCAGATTACCTACAGGCAGGTGGTAATACCTGAAAGCAGAAGGTTCTGGTCAGTGTGTAGCAGTAATATCAATTCAACAGAAAAAAGTTGAGCAGGTCTCACCTCGCCATGTCAAAAGCCTGAGACAGGCAGCTGTCCAGGTTGAGGTAATGGCGAATCATTCGCCGAGCCCCGTGGCGTTGCCAGTCCAGCACGTTGTAGTTGATCTCATCCGCCACGTGAACCGGCACTACTGGGAACTCCTCAAGCACTGGCATCCCAGCTGTCAGCCGCTGCAACTCCCAGTTGGACTGCACGGCGATGAGGGTGGGCCCTCGTCGCTCCTCCTGCGTGTGTCAAACAAAAACAAAGAGAAAAAGATAAACTGTGATTAGCAATTTTTAACCCTTGAAATGAGTTTTTAACACCAGCACTGGATTTATTTAGATAATCCAACATTCTGAACAGTGTATTTTACCTTGTAGTTCAGCAGAATGCGCTGCAGCGCACGAGAAATGGCCTTGATGTCGTTTTCAGCTCGAACCTCGAAGATGTGTTTCTCTGGAGGTAGAAGCTCCTCCGTCGTCTTCTCCAGGAGGGCGGTGCGCTCGGCCGTGTAGAGGTTACTCAGGTTGGGCATCTGGTTGCTTCTGACCTAAAGTTGCAACAAAACTTCTAAATAGTTTTGACGTAGCTGGAGAAAACTGCATCAACACACTGAAACTAGGACAAAAATACAAATTTTTTGTCTCTGATGTACGATGATGACCAGCTGCAGGTGTCCCTGTAGAACATGTCTCTTCTAATAAACCCTTCAGACCTCCATCCAAACTGATATTTCAATATTTAAAGGACATCAACACAAGCAGATCTGCACAGATCAGTGTTTCTATAAACTTCCTATGCAAACAACATGTAAACCAGGGGTGTCAAACTCCAGGCCTCGAGGGCCACTATCCTGCATGTTTTAGATGTTTCCCTGTTTCAACACACCTGATTCAAATGAACAAGTCGTTAACAGGCTTCTGAAGGACTTGTTGAAATACAGAGGATTTGAATCAGGTGTGTTGAAACAGGGAAACATCTAAAACATGCAGGATAGTGGCCCTCGAGGCCTGGAGTTTGACACCCCTGATGTAAACGTTTCCACTCTGCTTTTCTAAATGCTGTTTGAATAAATGTTTCCAAATGCTGGCAGGTATTTAGGTAAATATTTTAGAAGAATCTGAAAATCTGTTTTAAAATGATTACATTTGTCATAAAGTTGTGATGATGAATGTTGTTCTTTGCATCATACGGGAAGATACATAAAAGGGAACTGAATGGATTCAAACAGAAATTTGGAGTACGAATGTGCCTAAATACCACAAAATTTGTATGTATCTGTTTTAAATAAGTTAGTTAGTTATTAGAAGCATCACATGTCAGATCAAAACAAGAACCGTGTTGTTCTTACTGTATCTAAGATGAAGATGCTAGCTTTGCGTTGAGACGGGATGAACAGACCGAACAGAGACTTGTGACCTTGGTTGTGATGGTACAAGTACATGTGGCGAACGCTCCCTGAGAAGATGGGAAACAACACGGTCATGAGACGTTAGCTACATTCATCCACATTTCTTTCTGTCATCTGCTATCAGAAAATACTCATTTTGAGATTAAAAATAATAATAATAGACAGAAAAACAAAGCAGCAGAACCTGGAGCTGATGAATTTAACACAAAGTCAAGATGATCAAAATGTTTTACCAGGTTCCAGGTAGCTGAACTGGGCCAAAGACCTCATCTCCAGATGTTCCAGATCGAAGGTGTCGGTCTCTCTGCCGGCCAGATTCCTGACAACATGTTTGTTCACCATGCACACACACCCGAGCTGCACCAGAGCACGGAACAACAAGGGGACCTGGAAGGGAGACGATTAATCCAAATATAAACAGCTTTTATACATGTGATATAACATACAACACAGCTAGATGCTGAAAGAGCCTCATATTATAATGACGATGAAGCAGTTAATAAATGCTGACCTGTGTTTCATAAACACCTTCTATATCTGGTGCCGAGAGGTCGGCGTTAATCTCATTGATGTGTTTCAGGTACATGTCCTCTGGTACCGAGTACTCATACAGGTAGTACACCATGTTGGAGCGAGGTAGTATACGGTTCACCTAAAGTCAAAATGATTTAACATCATTTACTTTGGTAACATGTTTAAAGTATTTGTGTGAACTGAAACATGTTTTTAGCGTGTACCTTTTTGTACGCGACTCCCTCGTCCTGCTTTGGGACTTTCTGGTTGACGTAGAAGACACGTGGGATGTGGAGTTTCATGCAGTGGAGGTCGTTTCCGATCACAGCCCACAGCTTGTAGAGTCCAGGGTGACTCGTCTCAGCGATCTGGAAATATTCACATATCGTATTTATTTCCCTGGATTCTGTTCAGTGATCAGATTAAAACGTTTGGAAACATGGTAGTGATTTTACCTGAACAATCTGCCACGGCATGTCCAGGATGCTACGAGCTGTTCTGCGGAGGAAGCTTCCCAAGCCGGTGGTGGGCCCACCTCTGATCACACCACCTCCAACAGGTTGAGCTTCTCCATCCAGCAGCTTCCTCCTTTTCTTTTTCTCCTTCCTTTGTCTCAGCTGCAACTCCCATTTTTTCTTATGATACCGCAGCCAAACCAGTCGCTCCTCCTAATAAATTATATTTATAAAAAATATTCTTGTCAATACTACCAAAAACAGAGACATAAAACTCTGACATTAAGACAGTCAATGTGCTTTATTACCCGTGTTGATCCCATCGGTGGGGGGGGTCCCAGGATTTCTCTCCATGACTGTGTGAGCTCAACGTCCTGAGACTCCACCTGGCTGTCATCACCTTGAGACGCCCGCTTCCTCTTGGTGCTGATGAGGATGGCGGGCTGCAGGGGTTTAGCTGGCATCCCGAAATCCTCTATGTCTGCAGTTTGGCCTGCTTCAAGAGCCTGATAGGTAACCTGAGGGAGAAGCAGGTTCATACATGAAGTACTGTTAACCTGAGCTACTGTATGTGGCATCAGGTGAACTCACCTGTTTCTTTCCCTCACTGGTAAACAGCTCACTTATTTTCTTTTGTTTGTAAATATCGTTCTTCTCCAGGAGTTTCTTGTGAAGCCAGTCAGGATGTCTGACTCTTGGAACCGGATTCTTCACCTTATAATAAACAAAATGAAATCCAGTTTGTCAGGATGAAGTTGAGAGACATTTAAATAATTGTTCCTTTTAAAATGTCCCACCTGTTGAAGAGCAGCAGGGATGGTGATGATTTTTTGGATGGCACTACCCAACCTCTCAATGTAATAACTCCAGTCAAGAATCTGGGAAAGAACAAAAACACACGCATATAAATAAATATACTGTATATCTGTAAACAGTAAAACTAAAGTGGTTTCCTCACAGAGCGGATGTCCAAGTCGTGCAGGCTGGGCATCTTCAACCACTTTCTGAGGAAATGTTTCTTCACACTGGGCTCTGCCTGAAAGATGGCCAGAGGAATGGCCCTAATGGAGAAAATATATAGATTTGACTGTCAAAGCTCAAGGCTTTTACTTTGGCGGATCATACAGAGACTGTTGATGGATCTGGTAGAAAACAGCTCTTATATCATTTTATTCAGTTTACCAACATAAGCATGAATGAAACTGATCATCATGCAGCATCCTGCTCAAGTTATTTTGTTGCACTGTCTGTTATTAGTGCTAAAATAATAATTCTATGTTAGAAATCTTCTTTTAAAATTGCTCACCGTTCTGTGACGGGGGAACCTTCGGGTTTTCGGGAGATGACGTAACGACAGCTCAGACCGGCGTCTTTCACCATCTGATCTCCCAGAAACTCTGCCAACCTCTTGGCTGTGCTGATGGACGTGGACTTCTGCTCTCCGTAATCCTCAAGCTTTTTGGACATTGAGCGATTCTCTGAAATCAGGTCAAACAGCTCTGCGTCGGGCATGTTGGCAGCCTGGGGGAAACATTAAATAAAATAAAAACAGTTAACAGAAACAAAATATTTTTTTGTTTTTCTTTTGTAAGTGTTTTTTTCAAATCAGTTTGGAAACACAATTATGGAAACTCACCTTGCTGTACAGCACATCCAGCCAGTAGTCGGCCACTTTAGCCACAGATGCGTAGACCTCCTCCAGAGTGGTCCCTTTGAGGAAAGCCTCAAACACAGATGACTGAAAAATCTTAATGAGCTGGAGCTCCCCTCGTCTCTTCACTTCAAAACCTTTAAGCTCAGCCAGAGAGCCGTCCTCGTTAAATACAGCATACCTAAAAAACACAACAAGGTCACTTGACATACAGTAAATATTTCATCTCCTCTTGTTACATCATCCAGCAAACAGATGATATAGTTCAATCAGCGCTGGCACACCTCTTCTTCAGCTTCTTCCCCTCCTCTTTGGAGGCTGGCAGGATCATCGCCAGATACGGTCCATCCACCTCGAAGAAGATGCTATTCTCTGACCGGACGTTGTACGTGAGCGATGCAGGCTCCACCAGCTCGTGGTACTGGTCGTTGGTGAACCCCTCCTTCACCAAGATGTTCAGCATGGCCCCCGGGTAGGAGATGGTCACCTTTGGTTTCTTTTCATTGCTGGTCTTCACCACAAAATTCTCAGGGAAAGTGTTGGGGAGGACACACCAGATACCATCAGTGTCCAACTCCAGAGGCCTCCTGAACCACAAGAGCAGTATGTGAGACAGGCAGAGTTACTGCAGTTGTAAAATATGTTACATGGACTACATGAACGTATGAGATTACTGAACTCAAATTAAAACAAAATCCTCTGGAATTAAGTTAGAATCTACATCACTCACCCGATTTGTTCGATCAGCTCTCTGGCCTGAGTGATGATGTTGGCTCCGGTGTAACACACGATGCCAGCCATCTCCATGGAGTACCATCGAGCCCTGTCAGACACACAGAGACAGCATCAGGCCTACCGCAGCGACTGGATTACACACAGTCTGAGACTTGTGTAGAAAACAACCCGTACCCTTTTCTCATGACGTAGCCATAGAAAGAGTTAAGAATACACTTGTGAGCCAATTGAAGGGATTCGTAAAGGATCTCCATGTTTTTGCAGCGCTTCACCTCAGCAGCGTCTCCATTGTCCTGCGCTGTAGACAGTTTCTTCTTCCAAACCTTCAGGGAGAAAAAAATAGATAAATAAATAACAAAGTTAACAGAATGAATAAATAAGAACCATGATTTTTTAAAACCATATCAAAACCAACTTTGTGAAGTCCTTTGAATTCGTATCGTCGATCCCTGAAAGCTCTGACTGTGTCGACGTAGAAGGAGTTTTCTCTCTGACAGATGGTGGTAACTCGCTCCTCCAGCCTGGTCACGTGTGTCTTCTTATAGGCCTTCTTACAATAATCTAGTTATAAAAAGACACAAAACTATCATTTGGCAAACGGTGACTTACAACGACTTCTTCTAAATTTACTTTAAGTAACGGAAATGGAGACGGACCTGCCAGACGTTTCTTCTCGTGCTTGGCCTGTTCCTCCCTGCTGAGCCTGTGGAAGGCTCGGGGGGGCCCATTGGGGAACACAGGTGGGAACTTCTCAGACTCAAGCTGCTGCTGGATACGGTGGAACTCACTACGACTTGCAGGCACTGAGGACAGACAGAGATTGTTTCTAAATTTAACAAATGGATCTGTTTTCATGCTGAGAAGAATAAGAATAAGAAACTTACTGATCTCTCCTCTCCACTGCCAGGCCATCCGTCTCTGGCAGGTGGCACCGGGTTTGTTAAAGTCACAGGCAGCACACGTGGCCTCATCAACCATGGCTGAAGGCTAACAACATTGAAGATGAAGACATTAAACCACCATCTAGTTCTACTGTATAAACATTCTCATGTTTGACTCGTTACCTGCAGGCGGTTGGTGAGGATGATATTTGGATACATCGCCCCGACATCCAGATGGTAAATGAGGGGACATTCAATCCTGTTTGGAACTTCTTTCAGGGACGTCAACTTCTTTTTGATTTCATCACACACCTGACAGGATACAGATGTAGTTTAAAGCAGTACTGAATAACTTTACCACAGAAGTGTCTCATACAGCCATTGCTCAAACCGGTGTTCTGCAGAAATATGCTACCTGTTGAGATGTGCTACAGACACGTGCCGTTCCACAGTCTTGACTTCAATAAACAGATTTAGCATTTATTTTGTTTCGATATTTTTCCATAAATACATTTTACCTATCAAATAAATTCCCCCAGGACAGGAACACTAATTACGATGTTATTTTTATTTCTTTTCATTGTCAGAGCGACAGGCAAATGTTTGGACACACCCAGAGAAGGACCCAACAATGGCCAATAAGGACCCAGAGGACTTTTATATAGAAAATATCAGGGAAGGATCATAAAAATATTATTAAATAATTAACAGGACACACTCGCCATAAACAAGAATACTGTATAAACTTCTAAAGACATTTCATTATGAAATAAGTTATTAATTCATACTATGGCGGCATTTTTCTTCAGGGCAGCATAAATCATCAGAACACCGCTTCCTGCTGCGACCCGAATTACGGAGGTCTATTGTAAAGCCATCGGAGGCGCACAGAGTGTCTGATATGAAGCTGAACATGTTTTTCGGTGAGTATCCACTTAGACAAGTTTCAAAACCGTAGCTTAAAGTTGTAAAAGTTATTTTGTACTACTTTAAGGACTTCTTGATGGCTGCTACACAAAACAACAAAGAAACATGTTCCCACCTCATGAAAGTTGGTAATTTGCTCCAGAGGGATTTTCTCCTCCTCCTCAATGGCGTGACGCATCGTTCTCTCGACTCTTTGAAGCAGAAAATCAAACGCAGCTGGATTCTATAAACACATCAGAACAAACAATTCAAGCGTCTAAACATAAAGACAAATGAGTATTAAGTGAAACTGTACCACTGCACCATTTTAAAGCGACAGGGGATGTCGCTGCGAAACACTCCAGACTCCAGAGCTTCCACATGGCCGCCCACGTAGGTCTCAGAGTCCATGACGTGACCGTCATGTGTCAGTTTGTTGAAAACCTGCTCCTGCTTGTTGGGGAACACGATGTTGGCGTGGAAGGCCTGCACCATAAGCAAGGCTTCACACAGAGTCCCTGAGCCTTTACGCAGCACCTGTCAACATGACAACAAGGCAGCGGGAAATAAAACACATTCAGATTCAAAACCTTCATCTTCTTTTGCAACAGAAGCCTGAAACGAACCTCATCAGGCTCCATAGGGATGATGGTGCACAGCGCGAAGATGAAGGGGTGAACATATTTCATGTACAGGTAATATGTGGCCACGGCGTCTGACACCGAGTATGTTGCTAAAGTCTGAGGAAAGAACACAGAAAATAAAAGTCCTTTAAATAAACTGAAGTCTTTATTTTAACTGGGTGGCAAAGATAAAGCTCGTTTCTGCACCTGTGGCTCCTCAGTTGCCATGCGGCACATCTCCTCGGGGTCCAGCTCCACTGGGTCGTAGCCCAGTTTAGCCTTCGCTGCTGCCTTTAGGTTGTGGCTTCCCACTGGTAAGTAGCTGTCTCTCTTTACCCACCTGATACAAATTCATAAAAAACAGGAAAAGATTGTGTTAAATATTAATTTAGCTAAAAAAGAATCAGAATATTTGACCATATTTGCCAAACTTTTAGGGTTTCTGAAACATTCCCACCTCAAGCAGTCCATGTGGATAGCTTGACTGGACTTGTACTCCCCCTGGCTGTCTTTTTGGAAACCAATTTCCCTGTGCATGCTTAGTCCATGGAGCCCAGCCCGCGTCTCAACAAAAGGCCTTGTAACAATCAAAACAATGTCAAAGAACAGGAAACATTTCCATAAAACTGCTGGTACAAACATGAGTTAATATCAGACAACAAAGAGAACTCTTAAACCAGAACCATGCTGTTCCCTGTTCAAGGTCGGAATCTTTTATTTTACTGTGCTGTAGAATTTCAAAAGTTCTAAAATTATTTGAAAATTTATTTTTAGGAACTTTGTTCCAACATTTTCGGACATTTTATTATTTAAACACTCTCTCTTTACTTCTAAACTAGTTTTGGTTCTAAAAACCAGGTTGTAAGATGTTTTACAGAAACACAAACTGCTCACCAGTCAAAGAAATCTCCGTTGTAAGTTACAAAGATGTTTGGTTTGGTCTCTTGGACGTGATCAAACCACCTCTGAATAAGGGCAGCCTGCAACCAAAACCATTTAACAAAACCTTGATACATAGACACAACTACATAAGACTGTACACGGTGAGTTGACTGAATGGTCATGTTACAACATATTGGACAGTAGACTTACACACCTCGTTATCCTCGTTAAAAACTGTAAAAGGACCCTCATATTCTGGTTTGGGAGTGAACTCGAAATCATCAATGTTCTCAGAGACGATCTCTCTATTAGTGATTAGAAACCCCTGAAGAGATAAATGAGAGCTGATTGAACTGACAGAAATAACATGAAGAAAACAGAACTGTAGAAGTGAATGTATATCCAGCCCACCTGTCCATCTATCATGTAGGAGATCATCATAATCTGATCCGTCTCTGCGTCTGGGAATTTCAGAGGAAGTTTGGTCGTTTCTATGTCGAAAGCCAGAACAACTGGGTCCTAAAAAACAAAACTAATGAGTGAAACAATCAAAAACATGGTGTAATCTGTGAGAATGACACATCTAGCTTATAATCAATAAAAAAATGATGCATACTGGGCGCTCCACCAGATCATCTCTGCATACGATCTCTGGTGGATAAGCACCACCTCGGTATCGAACATTGTACCAGTGAGCCTGAGACAAATAGAAACAGAACAGATAAAATAAACATCTGTTTCAAAACAACATTTAGAAAAAAGAGATTTAAAAAAACAAGAAGAAAAATGATTCTAACCACATGGATCTTGAGGTCGATGGACAATCGGACGTGGTAAGGCACGTCATACTCTCTCATGTCCACTATGTTGTCCAGCTGATCAGCGATACTCTTGGACATCCCGTCCTCATCAGTTGAGGTGACACTGCCCCCAGACAGGGCGCTTAAACACATAATATACACTGTTAATGACTTCAAGTGTGAGCAGGAATCTAACAGAGACCCAGCAGGACAGACGCGTCGCTGCTACTGTACCTTGATAACATCGACGTGTAGGTGTCATTAGACTGCTCCCTGTCTCGGTTCTTGCGTACGGCCGGAGCGATCTCACGTTTGACTTTGACAAGATCATCCACAGTGTTGAATGACAGCTTGATGTAGTTTCTCCTCAGGCCAACGAGATGGTTCGGCTGTAGAGAGCAGTTATTTAGCTAGTTTTAACTGAATCATCTGAATCAAAACAAAAGAACGCTCAAGATAAAAGTCTCACCAGATCCAGGTCTTCTTTTGGAAGAATTTCAAGTTTTGCTACTTTTCCTTGAAACTTCTTCGATAAGTAAGACACAACTTCTCTCTCACAGTTCTGGAAATAAAGTATTTTTAATTATCTCCAAACGTGAATAAAATAACTTGGAAAAAATAAAGTGTAGACTTACAGTTTTTGTAGCAATGTAAAAATAAGGCTTGAAGGGAAGTGCCACCTACAGACATAAAGATCAGGAAGGGCATGTCAGAACAGTAGTCAACATTAGATGTCTTTCAGAATGTATTTTCAGAAATGAACACACTTTGAATCTGCTTCCATCCTCCTGGATAAAATAATAGTCCACAGCACTGATCATCCTCTTGTCTTCATCCAGGATCTCTGTCTGCAAAAGCAAAACAGATAAAGGTGTTAAATGTGTATTGGTGCTTTGGAGAACGTTAACTTGATCCACTTCCCTCAGTGTAAACTCACAGGGTGCATGTTGATCAACCAGCCTGTTTTCTCTCCGGGCTCTTTCATCCTGTCAAAGCCGAAGCGCGCGTCCATGTCATCGGTGAACTGGCTGCGCTCGAGCCGCTTAACGGCTGACATCGACGAGCTATCATCCCTGATTCAGACATACAGCTTCATTAGGCTCCCAATTTCTCTTTGTCATCCATTACCATGCTTAATAACGACATTTATTTTTATGAAGAACAACTATAAACAGACTTACTGGTTTTCCAGATCTGTTCCACTTTGTCCACGGTCCGCCTTGAACCGTCCGCTGTTTTGCAAAACCATTTTCTAGCGCGGTTTTGTGGCTGCAATACAAGTAAAATGATCACAAATCCATTCAAATATTTTGTGTGAATAAGGTTGCCGTTGAACCGTTTCCTTTTCTTAAAAAGTTTTCCTTGTTTCTGTCAGTATGACCGACGGGATTCGTGTTTTCTTGATTTCGCGGGTTCTTTCAATTGCCGCGAGACCAGCGTCGGCACTGCGCGAGACCAAAGCAGGAAGACCAAAGATCGTTTATTACAAAAGATAAGTCACTGCTCATTCTTCCGCGTTTGCACCTTGTTATATCTCAAAACTCTACAAATCATATACAAAATATTTAGTATTTATTTTAATTTAGAATTTGGCTACATAACAACCAAAGTTGTCGAATACAAATAAACTGTTTCGTTTTTAACACTGCCGAATGCCTAACTCTGATTGCATTTTTGACATACAAATAATAATAATAATAATAATAATAATAATAATAATTAAAAGAACGCATTACCTTATTTCCCTTTCGCTCAGCAGAGTATGAAACATGTTTTATGATCTTTGAAGGTTTGTGGGAGGAGCTTAAGCCCCCTCCTCACATACATGGATGTGTTTACTGTCACGCGGTGTAGAAGGAGGCGCTCGTGCTGGTGAAAGGATGATACACTGGTGGTACGTAGCTTCAACATTTGTTGTAGTAGCTCGCTAGGAAATTATTAAAACTGGTTTCTGAACGGAATGTTACTCCATTTTGCCAATTAGGGAGGAATACATTCCTTTCAACTCTAAATTATAAATCAGAGATATGAAAATATGCCACCGTTTGTTTGGCGAAAACAACAACGAGCAGAGCTGTGTGGTTTTGTAACGGTTGGTTTTTCAGTTTAACTGATCTACCTGTTATCATTTACACCTCTGATCAAAACACAACTGGACATTTAAACGTTTTCATTTTAGAAAACAGGAAGAAAAAACGCCACTTTGCTAAGTTCAAGCTACGATCTATTTGGGTATGTAAATATAGATCAGTGTGCAGTCTGCAATTTTTATGTACTTTTATCTGTCGGTTGAGGTCAGCATGGAGCTAAAATCTTTTATTTTATTGTCGTTATCAGTGTCACCAGTTTTAACCAGCAATAATAAAACAATTTATTGCTTAGTGGCACTACATACTATTTTACATAAAAGAAAAGTCCTCAGATAATGAAAGTGATGCCTCTAATTGGAACCAGAGGAAAATTTTCTTCCTGATTAATTAATTTTATAAACCTGCTTTTTTCCACAAAGATTACACAATAATACAAGTTTAACTTTTTTGTGGAGATGAATCAAAATCTTTGTTGATTTTTGTATACCCCCCCTTTGGTCTAACTTGTCGTCTCTCCCTCATGTGTCGACCTTTAGCCCACATCCAGCAGTCACACTTAGCTCTGATGTCAGCTGTTCCAAGCAACCTGTTTACAGGGTCCCGGCAGAGAAATAACTCCTTCCAGGTTGTGCCGACATTAAATAAACTGCATAGCTTTACAGATCTGAACAAAAAGGGTGCAAATTGTTTTTAGAGTTTGTATAAATTGAACTGGACTGTTTTTATTACTCTGAAGGCCTCTATGACCTCTGATCACCTCATATAATCTTTTCAGAATAGAAAAGCAAACAGAGACAAATGCTACATCGACTTGTTCACTGAACTCAGCACATCTCACAACCACGGTGTATCTCATCTTGCACATTACCATAAATATCACCAGGTGACTGTGTTTTTTTAAGTATGATACAGAAACAAATGTTCAGTTTGAGTTTTTAGTGTTTAAACTCTGGTATTAAGAAAAAAACGAACACATGGCCTGTTTATAACATTTAAATGTACTTAGTGATGAAACAAACAGATTTAAATAAATGCAAAAATTACAATTAATAAAACAAATTTACCTGATTAATAATATCCCAAATAGGTGATAATTTTCTTTTGATGATCAAGATAAGCTAATTGCTTTCCTTTTTGGGGGAAATGTTAATTACATAAAACAGTAGAGGTTGAGTTATCTGGAGTATTGATTCAACTTCTTTCATTTCTTTGAAGTATTTCAGTAGATAAGATGGGGTCAGCAGGTTGCACGAAACTTTGCATTTTTGCTCTACAACTGAGGAAGATCTTTAAAAAATACACATTTTCTAACTCAAGGTGTTTGTTATTCACCTGGTTGGTACATGACAAGTGTTTAAAAGTCTTGTTTATTTCATGAATGCATCAGTAATTCTGTTGTTTTGGGTCTCTTTGGATGAGAACTCTCAGCTCAAGTATGATTAATGATGTCCACTTTTTTTGTTACAGTCTCAGGAGGATGTCTGTAAATGCTTCTGTTTGCAGTATTAATTCTGTGGATATTGATGCTCCTTTGGAGATCTAAAACTAAGACCGTGATGCCTGTAAAAGGAGAGGAATCTTTTTCTGGCTGTGATCCCCAGACAGCCGAAGAGGACACGTCCTCTTCAAAGTCCCGTTCTCATGCAAACAAACATTCCCTGTCAACGGCTGCTGTAAATTCATACCGCAACGAGAACAACAATCTTCTGGCCAACGGTGAGTCTGCAGGTTTTCCAGCGGACTGTGATCCTCCACAGAACCAGTCTAAGGTAAATTCAGAGCAGCCGTCGCTGTCACAGACCACCAAGAAGTCCATGAAAACCACTGCACCGATGCTCAGCTCAGAACCCGAGGCGAGGGAGCGCCTCAAGTTTATCCTCGGGTCTTCAGAGGATAACTCGTCAGATGAGGAAGTTCTGGTAACAAAACCTCCGACTGGTGCGTCTCTACCTCCGGTTTCCACCCCTAAACCCTCCACTGAGCAGGATTCCACAGTGACACCACCCGGCTCTGCAGTCATCAAGTAAGGCTTAGTTTCTGTTTAAGTTAATAATGTCCACTGTCTGAGGCCACGCCCCTTTTATTTCCACTGTCACGGGACTTCGTGTTGGCTTTTAAAGCTTATCACTAACCGGCTGCTTCTTTCTCTACGAGCTGTGTGTTTTCGTGTTATCGCCTGACTGCATCCAGTTGTGTTATTGTCGCCTGCCAAGCATCTCGGCTCTATTATTGGAACGAGCCTCAGCCAGTGACTTTTAAAACTAGCGCTTGTCTGACCGACTCAGGTCACAACACCGTAAACAGAACTCAACAGGTTTAGGATTTTTATTTTTTATATCACAACAAGTTTGGAGATAGTTTTAATGCACAGGATGGAAGATATTTCATACCACGGAGGATCAGAGGAGTTGTTTAATGCACGCGGGTCTGGGTTCTGTTTGTTTACTGGACTTCTGTAGTTAGACGCGTGTGTGTAAGCAGAACCTCTGAGGATCAACATGAAAGAGAAAAAGGTAGGAAAATAATTACAACAATGTAATTTTACTAAATTGAAGTTAGGATTCTTTCTTCAATTAAAAATTTCATGTTCAAATTAAACTTAATATCTGTGAAAAGTTCTTTATTGTGGGATATGTCAAAACAAAACAATTTCCAGTGTAGCCCAAATTGGGGGGGGGGGGGTATTGTTGTTTTTATTCTTTAAATCAGTTATTTATTTATTCTTTAATTCCCATTGAGATATTGGCTCTCTTCTTCCAGAGAAACCTGGCAGCTTGGTTACAGAGTAAAAACATGTAAAAGCAAAAAACAAAGATAACAGAAATCAAAGACTGCTTTATGTATTAATATTCC